>JAOEHX010011774.1:0-28314 GCA_025448015.1 Bolborhynchus lineola
CAGGTTGGACAGAGCCTTGGGTGACATGGTTTGGTGTGAGGTGTCCCTGCCCATGGCAGGGGGTTGGAACTGGATGAGCTTAAGGTCCTTTCCAACCCTGACTATTCTTTGATTCTGTGTGATATAGGAGGAAAAGTGTGAATTCTGGCTGCAGAGAGTAGAGCGTGAGGCTGCCATTCCAGGCCCTGTTATTTCTTTGCTTCTTGTGCCATATGAGACAACCCCATCAGTGCGAAAAAGCATTGCTTTGGGAGTGTTGGTGAGTGCTGGTGGATTCTGTGGGACCTAAAATCTCTATTCTAAACAAAAATGGTTTGGTGAGTTGATTTTCCAGAATTGTCTTAATCCTTTGATACTATTCTTATACTTCCTTGGTCCTCCTACTCGCATGTGTTTGGCTTGGATTATGAGCCTTAGCTGTGTCAGTGCGGTCTTCTGAGCTGATGTCCATGAACAACTCCATTTAGATGAAATTGTGTGGACACAGTTGTTCTGGATGATAATTGCATTATTCAAACACCTCTGCAATACTAAAGCAACCAATGTCAAAAAGAATTAACTTGAAATTTGCTACTTTATTGCTAAGAAAACACTACTGTTTATTTTATTTTTCCTTTCTTTTGTCTTTTTTCCCTTTTACCTTTCCAAGTTGGAATGCTTTCTTGGACTAAGAAAACAGATTAGAAAAGATCATAGGATCTTAGGATGGTTTTGGTTGGAAAGGACCTTAAGATCATCCAGTTCCAACCCCCCGCCATGGGCAGAGATGCCCACCCTAGACCAGGTCACCCAAGGCTCTGTCCAGCCTGCCCATGAACACTGCCAGGGATAGAGCATTTACCACTTCTTTGGGGCAACCCATTCCAGTGCCTCACCACCCTCACAGTGAAGAATTACCACCCTCACATCAAAGAAGTAGTTTCTGACTTAGTTCAAATATTAACCAGGTACATTCCTATTGTTCATTGCTTGACCTATTGAGATACAGGGGCCTTTAGTGCAATCACCATATACCAGGCTTATGCAGGCATGAAAGTGTGCTGACACCAAACCAGAAATAATTACATAACAGCAACAGCAAAAAAATCTGTCCAGCTTCTGGGCTGTTAAAATCGAGGTTCTGTTCTCTTTGCACCTATCATACCAGGATGCCAAACTGTCACTCATTCTAAAAATAAACACTGTGTCACGCGGCCTTTTGTTCTCTGTTGCTGCCTGAGTTTCCATTATGCAGTCTCTGGGTGGTGTATTACACCAGAAGCATTCCCTCCTTCAACAATTAGCACTTGGAAGGTGCATTTTTCCCTGAATTGGTGCACTTCAGTGTAATACTTTTGAGTTCTGAACGTTGTAGAGACCTTTTTTCCCCAGACAGCAATGCTGAGACAAGAAGAACCGAAGGGATGTGCACTTGTTAGAGGAGTATGGGCCTGGTGTAATATGGGAGGTTATTGCTCATGGTCTTTACCACTTCCTTGCCCGAAATAGCTGCACAACGCTAGTAGGAATCTGTTGAGTGCCATTAGACAAAGGGGCTGAAGGTGTAGAAAGGTGACATTGATTTTACTGCTTAGAAATACGGGCTAGTTAATTTTCTTTATGTGTTTAGCATCTTTACCATGCTGCTGGATGTTTTTTGATCTTGAATAGATTCTTATTTAAAATCACTGTTCAGGTGAAGGTGTCAATTCAAGCTTGAACTAAAGGGAAAACTGGGAACCCTGAGTGAGATGGCCCTTGATGTGCTGCATGGGCCACATGCAAAATTTACATCAGCTTGATGTCAGCACCATCAGCAAGCTGGCACAGCTGCTGGGCTTGACAACTTAGCATTGAACATCAGAGACTTGTGAGGAAGGGCCTTACCTCTGAATCCCAAGGAGAGCATCGAGTTTGCATCAGTTAAATGGCTTTATTCTCTCATCCCTGATTTAAAACTGCCCTGAAAGAGTTAATTCTATTCCAGTACAAAAATGTTCAGAAATTTTTGTTTTTATGGGATAAAATCGCAGGTCACAACTGACTCTGCTGCTGGTGCCTAGCTTGGTCTGGTAAATTAGTAGAGCATGATATTCTTTGGGAAACTGGAGTGTAAGAGCAATCCCTGAACATGCTTAAAGAAAAATGTTGTGCGAGTGATTCAGCTCTTCTTGCTGTTGCAGGGAAGAGATTAGAGGTGTGCCACTTTGTCAGTTCATCTCCTTAACTCATAATATATTATTTATTACAAGGATTTGGTTTCTTAAGCCTGTCTCCTTTTTTTCTTTTAAGATACCACAGACTATTTGATCTTGAGGGCTTATTTTTATGCTGCTGATGATTATTATTAGGTAGAGGTATTTGGGGAGGAAAGGATTTTGGGCTGCAGCAAAACCCAAGCTTTTTAACATATGGAGCGTCAGTGTTTTCATCTTGTTTTGGCACTTTTTACACCTCATGCTGATGGTGTGACTGTGGTTGGTTTAAGTACATCTGGGGTCCCCTGTAGCCTCGCTTTTCAGGAGCTTTCTGACTCTGTTATAATTTGTTTCTCCCTTTCCTGCTACAACCAAGCAGGAACTGTCAGTGTGAGATGTAAACTGATATGCCATCTGTATGTTAAATGGTTGTGTCTCACCTTAAAAACCCAGTGCTAGCCAGGCTTGTTGTGCTGCACACCCTCCTCCCATGGCCCCCATCCTGCCCCTGCGTGTGTGCCTCACACATATGTGTGTACACAACACGTGTGTGCACACCTCTGGACTTGGGGGTTTGCAGCTCCAGGGTACCATGCAGCCCCAGTGACAGTTGTGAAGTGCTCTGGGTTTGTGTTTGCACTTGTGAACGTGTGGATGCTGTGACTCAGAGCAGGAGCAAATCCTCCTTTGTGCCTGATGAAATAATCATGGAGTGTTCTGTGTTCTGATTGAGCACATGGGAAGTGTGTCTGAGGAAGGAAAAGTCACAGAACATGTTTCCCCCAGAAGAACACCCGAGAGAAAACCATTATGGCTGGGGCAGGATGGGAGAATTTAGTAGAGCTGCTGCTGCAAAGCAGCAGACTTTGTATTGCTGAAGGTAGAACTGCAGGTGTTACATCAGCTACTTAAATTGCAGATACACAATCACTTCTCACGCAGCAGCATACTTACAGGGATGAGGATAATATCAAACCTATTGGATAAATCAAGAATTTCATTTTCTGTGGCTAAAGCTGTTAGAAAAGGAAGTGGCCAGTTAAGATGCTGATTTTCCCATCTCACAGCTAATATCCAAATATCATTTTAGAGGGAAATGCTAACTCCTAGTGACACTGTTGCATCAGTTTGTCTCTCTTGCAGGTTGGTTTGTGGGGCAGAGCTGCTTTGTCCTCTTACCATCTGACACAGCACTTGTTCTTCTTCCTCGCGTGGGGTGAGAGTGAGCAGCACAGGGGCTGCTGAAGGAAAAACAGAGGAGACAGTCACTTCAAACTAGGAGTTAGGGTGGCTCTACTGTGGCACTCATGGAGCCTGTTAGCTAAACTGCTTTAGAGACCTTGAGTTTGTTTGACAGGATTTGAATGATAACACGTGTTTTGTTAGAAGAAAATAATCTTATCATAAATCAGCCCCTTTTTTATTAAAAAGCAAAATTCCCTGTAAAACGTGATTTATTTTTTTTAAGAGCAACCAACACAGCCCCCAAACCCTACTAACCAGTGAACTAATGAACATATTAACGTTATTCAATATTCACTATAATATTAACCTCATTCATGTTAGCCAGAGTGTCTTAACAGAGGGCTGGTGCATTCTTAACATAGCTGGTGTTACAAGGTAGATTATTCCATTTGTCAGATGATTAGAAGCCTTTCATTAAAAAGGAACGGAAATTTTGTAGAAAAGGTGACTTGCAAGGGCTGAAATAAAAAAGAAATGAACAAATTAGACAAGAAGAAACTTGCTGTGTGGTTGGCAATCTGAGAGCAAAACTGTCATGACTTGGTTCAGTTCCCAAAAGGGTAATCTGAGTATGTTTCATTAAAAGAATTGGACTGTCTCATTACCTGAGCTAGACATAAAATGTCATAAAGAATATTAAATGAAGATGTAGCAATATGGCATATCTCCATTTCTGCTTTCTTTGCCCCTCTCTCACCAGGTTGTTGGTGAGGACAGGAGAAGGAACAGATGGTGGCACCATCGCGTCCCAGCACCAAATACTGCCCTGGAGTTGTACGTGTTGTGAAAAGCATCCCCTTGTGGAAAAGCAGATAGTGCTCCTGCAGAGGGTAAGTGCCTGCTCTGTTGCATTCCTTTCCAAAGAAACCCCACAACAACCTCCTATGTCTTTCTTAGCTGGATTTTTGAGGAAATTCCTTCATAAATGTTGTTTTGACATCAGAAATACCTGCTTTATAACTTGCTGTGGTCATTCATGCCACCTTCTCTGTTTGCCATTCCACCCTTTGGTCCTTCCTTGCACTGGCTGAAATGCTTTGGGTTCATTTTTAGTAAGTTCTGATAAATCTGTCATAATGGATTTTGGGGTTTGCAGCTTAATGATATTGAATCCTTCCTCAGATTTATTGCCAGTTTCACTTGATCCGGGGGTCAGAACTTAAAACGTTTGATGGAATTGTTGCAGAAGTGGACTGTTGTGAAAGTTGCTATTTTTGGTTTCTGTCTTGCTGTACCTAGAGACTATAGATTTTAAAACATGAAGTGATGAATAATGTTTTCTTGGGTGTTCAAAACATGATGAGTGTGTGTGTTTCATGAACTTTGGTTTCTGGACAAGCCGATTTGTACTATTCCTGCTAACAAGATGCAAAGACATCCAAGCTTTTCAGGATTTAGAATACTGGGATTCCTTGAAGAAGAAAGAGCAGCTCCCAGTGAAGGTGTAGACTGCCACTGTGGGGATTTAAGCTCTTGCTAATCAGTTTGGTTTTCATAGTTACCTTTCACAGACCCTGTTGAAGGGTTCATAGACCCTTTGAACCTCTCTGGAAACACTGCTCTGTAGAGCCATACATGGTTGCAATGAGGGCAGATGCTCGATTGGAGCTGGTCTGGATCAAATGCTTTTAGGAGATAGGACTGTGTTGGCAGAGGTCCTTTCTGTAAATGCAGACTGGGTTACTGGCTTCCTTCTGCAAGCTCTTGTTGCATACAGCAAAGTGCTTTGGCTGGCCTACCACTCCAGCTAACTGGAAGAGGCAGCCCCAGAGCAGTGAGTAGAAGAGGTGCAGTCTAGCAAATAGTATTTCATCCAAACGGGGCCAAAAAGAAATTAAGTTTAGCAAAGAAAACAAGTTTCATCAGTTAAGGCAATAAAGCACAGTCCCGGAGCAAGTCAATAATGCTCAATTGACAGCCAGTCAATATTTGTACTGGATTAACTTTTCAAGGAATGTGGAGATTTCGGGGGGTTTTATGTAAACACTGTAAATAGGTTGGGACACTAAAGTGCGTTTACAAATACCGCATGTCACATTAGATTAGAATCACTTCCAGGGAGCAGGATTTTTCCTACCACGAAAGAGACGTTTACATCTTGTGAAATGAACACACATAGAATTTTGTTGTTTGTCAAATATAGGCAAAAATGGAGCTGGGCAGATCTCATGGCAATGCTGCACTGAACGCTTCAAAGGCCAGCTTCTGTATGAGGTCAGTTTCACTCACTGTCTCTATGCAGTGCTCCTAAACTTTGCCAGGTATACATGTGTGTATATATATATATGTATGCATAGTTTAGATGGCATTGTGCTGCAACTTGATTAACATGATGCTGTATGAATCGATTTAAATGTTGAGATTAATGTGATAGGAAAAGCTATTAATTATGCTTTGTGGTACTTGCTCCTTGCTGAAGGATCAGGCAATATGCAGAGAGAGGACTGAAATGAGAATAACTGTGCTAGTTTCCAGTGTCTGTAGCACTATAACATGAGGCTCCATCCATTTGTTTTCAAGTCTTGCCGCTTTTCAGTGGCATGCCTGGAACCTGCTTCTGAGCACTATAAAAATGATTTCCTGTTTCCAAACCTGGAATCCAAGTGAACAAATATTTCAAGAAGAGAGTTATTTACAGTGATATTAACGTAACAGAGGGTGGTTTGGCCTGTTCTGCCTGTACCCAGGCACGAAATGAGGGCAGGTAAAGCTGTTCTGCCCAGAGTGCAGAACAGCCTAAGCAAATCTGGTTTCATGTATGTGAAACACATGCACAGTGCTAGTGAATTCACACATGTATCGCATCACTTAGAATTCCCCCTTGCTAGAAGGCAGATAACTTCATTTTATTGTTATTCCTTTTATTTCTCCTACCCTTCTTTTTTTCCCTTACAAAAGGTAATTAGGCCATAAACAGAGGTCTGACAACTAATTTTTATCTGCAGCAAAATTAATATCATAAGCAACATATAATTTTGGCTGAGCAAAATTAAAAAATATATATTTAAATGACATTTTAAACCCACAAAATCCCATTTTTTTTTCTTTCCCAACTTCTCATGCCTTACTGGTTTGATCTGTGCGGAGATGCTCACTCATTTAGTGAACAAATGTTCTACTTCTGTATCCTTCCTGCCTCAAGAGCAGGCCTTGCTGGACTAGCCCGTGCCACGAAGTTGCTTTCATTTCCTCTCTCTTGTTCTCTGGGTCCTTTCAAAGAAGGAATGATCTGAGGGAAAAGACGTTGCTTTTCTTACCTCTAAATTTCCATTGACATTAATAGGAGTCAGGCGGCCAAATCCCTGCACACAGCTTTGAAAACTGAAGGTTTAACTTTTTTGTCTGGACAGATTCTCCCACTGCTGTAGTTGCAAATGCTCAGAGAAGATATTAAATATGCAACCACACCATGTCAGCACAGTGCCTAGAGAGTTTATCTACAAAAAATAATCATCTCCCTTCCAAATCTATAACCCTAAAATATTGATTGCTTAAAAGGTAGTGGATAAAGATTAAGACAGCACAGCAGCAGATTACCCTAATCAAATAAAGAGACTATTAACAGAACCGCTCACAGGTCTGAAGATGTTGGTATGAAATACAGATGTCTTAACCAAAGTGCTGTGTCTCAGTTTTTTGAATGCATTTTTGAATGCATTTAAATAAATTACCAAATAGAAAGAAAGCAGAGAAAAACTCCACGTTTCAGACAGTAAATTTCCATTTATAATAAAATTATCGTATGCATTTCAGTAAGTAGTTAGAACTTCAAAAGATCTATTTCATTGGATAGTGAGAAGTCAAGCGCTGGATTTACAGCTTAGCTTCATAGGCACACGTGTGTTTTCAGACCTGTGATTGAGTGTGTGTATACCAACATGTGTGTGTACATCAATGTATGTGTGTGTAGTAAAAGAAAGGAACGGGATAACTGCTTGAGGGCAAACCATAGTACCAAAGCCAGTACTTCTGCCTAAGGAGAGTTCATTTCCAGTCTATGTTTTATTGTCTGGGAGTAGTGATTCTAGATGATGGACTTTGGTTGGCAAAATTTAAGGCAGTATTTACCAAAAAAGCAGGTCTTACTGGTTGGTTGATGCCAAAGCTGCTAGGGAAGTGCACATGGCCCAGGTGTCTCACATGCAGCACATGCTATCTGCTCAAACCCAGCATCGAGGATCACATCCCAGACCCTTAGTTTGAGTTGGAACCTTAGGATCCATTAGGAAATGCCTCTGCTTACAACCAACACAAGTTCAACTGGTTTTAAATTTGCCAAACATTTTATTTAGCTTTGAAGGCCATATGCTTATTAATGTTCAGGAAGAGTAAGCTACTGGGATACTGCTTGGAAAAGACTGGCATTTGTCGCTATCACTTTTAATGCATAGTGGGAGATTTCACCCAGCTGAAGGCTGAGTTGTGGTTTATCCTCTTGGAAGAATTTCCCACTGAGTGACTTCTAAGCATGGATTGTGCTAATAACCCATGTCCCAGGTTACCAAAGGCATGGAGACAGAAAGAGAGAATAGGGTGGGTAATGTATTAATTTTCATCACTTACGGCCAATACTATTAAATTGCTGACTCGTGTTGAAATAACATGTCACCCATTAACAATGTCATTTCAACTTCCTCAACTTCCCTACCTAAAATTCTGATTAAAAAAAGCAAAGAGTTAAGAATGTGTGAAATAAAGGTTTGGGCCACGGAACTAATTGGCGTGGAGGGCTTTTGTTATTGTTTTTGTTGGAAATTGCACCTAATTTTAAGTCATTGTGTAAATGAGGTTTTAAAAGTTTCTTAACAGCGCTGGAGATAAATTTGGAATTAAAATGGAGCTCTGAAATGTTGTGTTGCTCCACTTTTAAAAATAAGTTCCCTTCTCATTTGCAATTAAAATGTCTGGAATTTGCATCAAATGTGTGAAATTAGAGATAATTGAAATACAGTAGCTATAAATATGTCTACTCCATTTGAAAAATAAATAAAATGGCCACTAAAAGGGTGCGAAAGCTGTACCCCCTTCTCTTGTTTCTCACATTTGGATCTCTGGCATTTTTCACACTTTTATAGCTAATTTTTATTGCAAAACAATATGTTACATTTGTAGCAGTTGTGGGAATGCAGAATAGCCCCTGGCAGCTCTGTAAAAAATGGAATGTTAGGAACACATTTAGAAGAATACAGCTTTCCATTTCATCCCCAGCATTGATGTTGTGGAATCGTATTAAGTGTGATCTAACAAAAAGGAAAAAAAACCAGCAAATGTTATGGAAAATACTTTAAATAAGCTATTATTTAAACTATATTCATTCTGTCCTGTTTCTTATGTTTTCATAACAAAACAAGTTGTCATGAGACAGTGTGTTTTCAGGGAGCGCGGTGAGAACCAAAACCCAGGTTAGTGCCGCTCCTTGGTGCGCATCTCGAGTAGCTCCGTGCTTCTGCCACACGATGAATAAATACATCTGCATGGGGGCCTAAGGGGGGACCTCTAAAGGAGTATTCCCATTCGTGGACCAGAGAAGGGCTCCAAGGCTCGTGTGTCTGTGCAGGGAATGCTTCACATGTGTTCCAGCGCTATCTCACGCTGTTGTTGCTGTCTGTTTCCGAGTAGTTGTTAAGTTAGCATCCGTCAGCCAGCGGGCAGGGCTAGAGGTGATGCCTCTTTCCCTGTGCAGTGCCATCCCCTTCACGTACTCTGCTGTCTGCTGGCCCAGTGTGTTAGCATTCAGCTCTGTTGCCAGGTCCTTGATTTTTTGGCTGCAGAGCAAAATGCGACTGCTGTGCAACCAAGTTGGCACAAGGAGCTGTATCTTTCACAGATAATAGAACTGGAAAGACGGACCTCTGCCGTATTGTCAAATGATACCTTATTAGTGTGTGCTCTCATGAATGGCTGCCACTAGAGTCGAGGAGTAGCTCACATACAAATCGTAAAGACATTTCTCTAACTCCAGTCTTGGAACTGAGAAAAAAATATTATTCATATAATACCCCATGCATCTTTTTTAGTGAAATTGCACTGTGATGTCCTGTCATTTTCAATGCTGTGCAATGTTTCTGTTACTGGGGAACACCAATCAACTTCAAAAGAGCTGCTTTGGTGTAAAAATGGGCAGCTGTTCAACAACTCTGCATCCAACACAAATACCCACCGCAATTTGATGTAATTCACACAAAACTGAATTGGAAGGCCTAGGTGAAGCTTACTGCACCAATCCCTCAGTGTTCTCTATCCCGTAATATTATTTCTGGAAACCCTGTTTTCTGGAGGCATTCCTTGCAGAGGGAATTACACCAAAACAAAAGAGCTTCCGTGCAGGTACTGTCCTGAGGGCAACAGACATTCAGCAGGCTTTAATGTCTGTGGCTCCTTCAGTAGTTCCTCTGTTGCAGTGGGTGTCGCAAGGAATTTTATTGTATCCTGGCTTAGGAATGTAACTGTTTCTTTACCAGACTCTACTCCCTACCTCGAGTGTATTCGTTACTAAACGACCATACTGTGTATTTGGCAGAGGTATGAACGTATGCTGGACTCAGGTGTCTCTCTTCAAATCTTACCTGGTTCCTGATTTGAGGATAAGAATTATAAGGAGGAGACTAGTTGCCAGGTTGTGTTTGAGGAGTGCTGAAATGTTAATGCATTAAGACTGAAACTGTGGGATTTAAATCACTACATTGAGTAGCATATAGTACAGAGAGATTGATCCCAGAAAAGTACCAGAGAGGTTGTGTCTCATACAGGCCTAACCACTATGGAGTCATTCTTCAGAGACAGACCAAGCGACAGAAGAACCGCAGCCTTACCTGCAAGGTGCCTTTTCATACTCTCTTTTCTCTCTCCTTTTAAGTTGTCCTCAAGGAAAAATAAGAGCAAAAAGTCTCTGTGCTTCTCACTGCACATCTACAGCACTTCATAAATAATAGTAGCTGTTTTAAAAGCAGGGGACAGGCAGAGGGTTACAATGGATGAAAGCTAGTTAGTGAGTTAGCTAGATACATGCTTAAAAGAACAGCAGCAAAGATAATCCTGCATTTATTTCTGGGGGATTCACCAGATGACCCTTTTCTGTCTTTCCTGATCTGGGTTTCTTGAGTCAAAATAAAGGCTGTGCAGAAGCCTGGAAAGCAAACCTGCAAACTTGGGGTATTCCTTTGCTTTGTGACTGCCCCTCCTTTGGATCATCACTTTCATTTCTGAGCATCTGCCAGGTTCTGTGTCCAGTGTGGAGTGGTAATGTAAGTGATCCATTGCAGGGACTCTCGCCAGCACAGACACAGACTAGTTTGCTCTAAATTTCTTGAGTGACATGTGCAAAATTGATCATTTCAAGAGCCTTTTGTATAACACAAAACTTCAAGCAGAGAACCCAAGGCATTTCCTTTCATCAACCTGGTTCTAATTTGATCAAAGCACTCAAAAATTCAACCCGCCTTATTTCCTGTCCAGTTCTTTTACACTTTACAGCACATTATATATCAATCTCATATCCCTGAATTTTAAGAAGCAACCAGTTATATAATTGGATCAACAGTTGCCAATCACTCCAGCACAGCACTGCATTATTGCTAAGCTGACTATAATTTTGAAGCTCTTTTTTATGGTGAGTATGACTATATTATCACTGTGTACATATTAGGACAGGTGAATGAGCCCCTTAAGGAAAATAAGGGTTCAAATAACACTGGCAGGGTACATAGACTAACAGAACTGAGGAGTCTCCCTGTTACATCTGTATTGCCTCATGGCACATTATCAGGACAAGGGAAAAGAGCAGTGGCCGTGTGCTTTCTATTAATCCTACCTACAAATCAGAGTATTGCTACAGTGGTGAAGCTGAAGCTGACCATCTTGTGTGCTTAAGCAAATTAAAACCCGAATGTGTTTCCTTGTCTCAAGCATCCGAATTGTGCATTATGTAGGTTTGTAAATCCCATTCCTTCACTCTCTGGACTCCCCATAGACACACGCACACACCAAAGTTCAAAACAAAGCCACTCAGGCTGCTGCACGTGCAATGTACCCTCCTGGTTCAGTGTGCAGTTTGCGTGTGCCAGAAGCAAACGCTATTTCATTTCAGGACTTTACACAATTATACCATTGTTACAAAATATTATCTAAATCATATTTTTCCTCCCCCAATCCTGAGATGTTTAAAGAGTTCTTTGAAAGACCTTGAATCTTGTCTCAGTAGTATCTCCCTGCATAAAACTGAGTGACAGCCTTTTAGAAAACTCCATGGTTTGTACCATTAATTTATAGATAAGCACTGTTAGTCAAATCAGCATTTAATTCCCAATAGCCTCAATATTTCAATACCTTGTAGCAAACAAATAAATAGAATGTACACAATGGCAAACAAACGATGGAAAATATTCCATCGAGCTGACGTATGAACTCATAACCTCTTAGGTAAAGGTGAATGACTGTTAATGTAATTTCATTATTCTAGGCCCTCCCTCCTCTTTTTCTGTTCATATGCAATTCAGTCATGTGCATTAGCTTGAAAGAATTAAACCTGTAAATCATAGCTTAGGCAATAATAATAATATCAAGAAAATGGTATGATTTCTTCTGGTTTTGCCACTCTGAACTCAGACATTTACTGGTGCATACCTGTTTCTGCTTTGGCTTTTTATCTGTCTCTTTCTCTATGCCTACACATGCAGATAGGCATATCTGTGTGTGGTTTTAGGTAGATGTGTGCCTATATGAACATATGTGTGTTTACAATATAGACATTTTTACAGTGTATTCATGTATTTTACATGTAGGCACAGACAGACAATAGGATACATGTGTAAAATATAATGTCCCTCTGCAGCAGTCTGAACCTGTGCTCTACAGGAAAAACTCGGGAGCAAAATGCAGATTTAAGCATCATACTGTAATTAAAATTGCACAGTAATTTTTTGCACAAGAAAGTTAAAAATCAGACGAGGGGATGCCTAGATGTGGAAGTCTGAGGTTTGCAGAAAAAGAGTCTGATTTTTCCTTTTTCCCTTTGTTTTACGGGGGTGAAGTGTTCCCTTCATGTCGTATTTATTCCAGTCTCAAATCTGAATAGGTGCTGGCCCTTCATACCGCCGTGCATTGTACACAGGCTGCTAAAATGAAGTGGGCTTCTCACTTTTGAAGCCTGTTTGCAGCACTGTATTTTTTCCTTAGCAGATCACGCTGTGTTTTTAAGTAATGCAATAAAGCCACTTAACCATCTTCCTGTATAAAATTGATTGTTGCATGAGGAGCGTGGTCATCTTCATCTGCTGCTGCGTTCTTGCTTATAAAAACCCCACCAGCTCACACACAAAACAAGCCCACATGCAGTTGAATAGCATGTGTCTATGCAAGCGTGTGCATGCAAAAAGAACTAAATATATATCCTATGCTATGAACACAGAAACTGTATAAGCCAAGAAACAAGCCCTGCGCCCTCTTCCTCCCCGCCTCTGCCCATCCCTTGGGTAATAGGAGAATTGAAATTCCCATTTTCAGACTCAGTACAGATTAATATGGTTCAGCATAGATACTTATTTCTCTGATAGTTTCCCATGCATCTTCACAGCGAAGTTGATAGAAATTACTATAGCAGAATGCGTAAAGCAGATGTTATCCCATTAATTAGCTCTGGACCTGAGCAGGCTCAAGACTTTCCCATTTTCAGGCCGATAGGAATTGGTCCCAGTGAGCGTGCTCCATATCCACATTTAGTATCATCTCATAAACAGCACTGAAAACACAGCAGGCCCTTGATGAAGATACATTAGCTTATTTCTAATTTAAAGTTATGTTGCTTAACCTTAATGTAATTGGTCACTGGTGACCAACTGTTTGTATAGTGAGTTGACGACCAAAGAGATGTAATAAATTATAAAACTTACTGCTTAAATAGAGGGAATGACTGTTCTGTTAAAAGCCCTGCATGTAATAATGGTAAAATAATTACACCTCAAACAGAAGAGCCTTGGATCTGATAAAGCTAACAAAGTCTTTTAAATGAAGGTGTTTTCAGCCTGCTTAAAAGGACGTGTAAAATAGTGTTTTCTCTCAGTGCAGTGTCTTACATTGGCTGAATCATCAACTTTCAAAGCTCAGCCTAATATTGATTAAAAATACATTGGTAAATCAAGTTACTTTCTTTTTTTGAGGGGTTGTGGGGATTGAAAGAATTAACCCATTTCTGTGGTTAAGAAGAAACAAAAGAAATTTGCACACATAATTCTATTCCATACATCACTTCCAACTCACTGCTGGCCATGGTTTAGAAAAGAGTTGATCAGCTGGGAGAGTCACCAGGATAATAATCAACTATGGAAGGAAGTCATTGACACAACTTTAATTTTTAAGAGTGAATTAGCATACCGGGGGCAAAGTAAAAGGAAATCTGCTTTCTGAGCACCAGTTCAGACCTCAAATTTCTTGGGCTAAATATAGCAATTACTCGAGCCTCCTGAACCGCTCCTGTGGTATTGGAATACAAGTAACAGGTGTAGTTACATTGAAAGCATGCAAATGGCTGTATTAAATCTAGTATTTTCTATAGGCTGCAATTTAATTTGAAGCCTTTTCCCCCTGCTGAAGACTTAAAGGTTGATTTTAAGAATTCAGGAATGTAATGAACACCTACTCACTTCTATGTCTGTTTCTCGTTTCTCGAATGGCATTATATTAACAAACTGTTCATTAAATCAATAAGAGTCAGAAATAAGCGTATGATTGCCTTGTCTCCAAAGCGATAATTTCTCTCTCTAAATATTTGCATTTAAAATCTGGGCTCCCTCCAAACGCCCGAACTTCACAATAAAGCAGTGGAGTTTCTATTTCTTTTTAATTCTCATATTTCATTTCTTACAAGGACTTTCCAATAATATAAACTATTTACAGTGCCTCAAAGATCATTATTTCCCCATGCCTCCTCAGAGAAATATTGGAGCCACTCTATTTACTGCTGACATTAGATTTACCTTTGAAGACTGGTTTACAAAATGGAGACATTAGGATGTGAAAGTCATTATTTTTTTTCACACTGCTCACAATGCTGAGTTTTGGTGTTTGTTATATTAGAGTAAACATCACTATAGCTACTGGGTTTGTTGTGGAAACTTGAAAAGCAGATGCATTAAGGTATTTTGGTTTTAAAAACACCCGTTTCTTTATAAGGAAAAATAGAAATACCATTTGGTGACTTGTCACGAGTGTGTATTTAAAGCCAACACCCCTCAACCCAATGAATAAAAATGCTTTTTGGCGTTCTAAGTGGAGGCAGAGATTTGCTCACCCAATAGCAAAGCAGGTGGGGTAACGCGTCCTCATTCTTCTAATTGAGGCTGTAAAGAAAGATGAGAGATATGGGCGCTGTTTGTGTCATGGTAGTTGTGATCTGTGAAAAGAACTTCAGAGCAGCCTTTCTTAATAGGAAAATGACGCTGTTGCTGTTCAACTAAAAATCAATACGGCTCACAATTTTAATAAGGAACATGAATCTGAAAATGTGTTTAGTATCAGGTTATATAAACACATCCTAATGAGATACTATAAAATCCATCACATTAAAGGCTGGTTCCTACAAGGTGTATTAGCTAAAAATGTTCAATATATTAGGTCAGTGTACAACACTTCCACATAACAAAGCAGGTCTGTCAAGGCAAGATGTATGTTTTGCCCCTTAAAACTGTTATGTTTTGCACATTTTATAAGGTTCTTTGAATACATGAATAAGATAAGTTATTCCCATCTCTTTCTTAAGCAATCTCAGAAATGGCTGTGACCTGAAATTGGAAATCTTGTAAACACCCATCCGAAGAAAATGTGTGCAGTTCTGTCTTAAAGAGATGGTACATGTTTAATTATCCCAACTTCTTCGAGGAGAATACTATTAACATACACATTAGCATCGTCCCATTGGTTCCTCCTGCTGCTCCACCTTAGGGGCAGCAATAGGAGCTAATCTTATTGCTCCCATGCGCATAGTAATGAAATTTTGCCTTGTCTCTGAGGCAGTGTTCTTTGGGCTAAAGTACAGCAGGAAACTGTGCTTTTTTTAGACAATTCCTGACCAACCTGTTTAAAAAAGAGTCCCAAAATTAAAATTCTCCCTCGGTGAATACCGGAGCCTGCAGAACGCGTTGCTTTGACTCGCGCCTCAAAATTAAGCAATTGTGCAAATAAATTGCTCTGTATTCACATATGGAATACAGTACACTGGAGCTGTGGGTGTATTCAGCTCTTTGAAAAACTGGAAGCCATGGATTCCTATGTTATTTTATCCTGCAGTGTCCGTGTAGGCTATTCTCAAAAAATAACCATAAGAACAAACAGAAAGATATGGTTTTAATATAAAATACCTTTGCCTTTTTCTTGCAGTGTTCTACAGACTATAATGGGGAGAGAGGAGGGGAAAAAAAAAAAAACACAGGCAAAAAATACATGTGAATTCAAGGCTACTGAATTAAGGGAGGTTGTACCAACATTTCCCCCACTGTACATTATTTGTATTCAAGGTTTTTGAAATGACATTGTAATCTGATGATGCACCAGCCTATTATATTGTCTAGCAGGACAAATATCCTTGCGTTTTCTCTGTAGAACTAACACAATTTTTCCATGTCAGAGGTGCATAATATCCTGGCGGTCATAAGGAATGATGCTATTAATCCTCTTGGGCAATCTCCAGGTCTGATTATTAGGGAAATAAATTTGCATGCTGCATATGAGCTAGGTGAATCACCGAGAGCACAAATTATATTTCCTGACAGCAAGTTAGAGAATGGAGCCACATCGCTTTTTTATCTGGGTTGAGGGTTTTTTTTTTTTACCTCTGAAAGCTATAGAATTTCAATTCATTACATGAGATTGGTTAGAATTCAAGTCTCTTTTTAAGTTGATATTAAGTTGAGTCTGTTATCTCTGTGAAGGCTGGTAGGTTCCCCTGAGTATCCACCTAATCACTACTTAAAAAAATCGAAACGTATAGTTAGTGTCATGATTTAGGTACCAGAGCCACTTTATTTATCAGTGCAGAGTGAGATAATTTCAATTTGAGGCTCTGTAGCTCTCACGAATTTAACCATTTTGAAAGCTTTTTCCTCTCTCTGCCTCTTCCCCCTCACACTACAGTGTGCATATTGTAATAATGGTTATTCTGGGCACTTGTTTCACTGTTCTCCGGGCTGCTTGATTTATCATACCAGAGATTTCTTTGTATGGTTTGGAGATTTGGGGGTGAAAGGCAGTTTGGATTTCGGGTTCAGGAATTTGGCTGTGTTCTCCGTGCTGGCAGCACTGCTGCTATTGCTGCTTTTCCTATCAATGATGAATGTATTTTTATTATTTTTACTGTTTGGCATCTGAGCAACCTCTTTGCATTATTAAATCTGAACAGGGAGAATGATAGCAAATGAGAGGAGAATAAATGGCTTTATGTCCTGATGTATTAATTAAGCAGACATTTATTATAATCAGGGTTTTATAGATGTTGTAAAAAGGTATTTTTTCTTCCCATGATCTACATCCACGTATGGTAACTTTTGGGAGCTGTTTTGGAAATTTCCAGGTTTAATAGATTACTCTTTGCAATCCAAATCACTGGTGCTGAACTGTGCACACAGACAAAAGCACAGGCAAGTGCTGGAGTAGTGAGTATAGATGGATCCAGCTTGGAATCGAGTGGGGAATGTCTCGATTAAAGATAGTGGTCTATAAATCCATGCGGATCAAGTGCAGCATTGAGTTTGGGGGACTCTGAAATATCTCCTGCTGCTCGGTGGAGCTGAGCAAAGCTCGAAGCCATAGAGAACCTCTACACTGGTCAGAGCTGTAGGCATGATTGAAACAACAAGAGACAGGTAATATATCTGATAATGCCAAAGCTGAAGTGTTCTTAATCATTTACTTATTCATGAACTACAAGCAGCAGTACCAAAAGGAAAGGGATATATCTCTGACTCACCATTTCACATGTTGCCAAAGGAAGCACTTTTCATCATCTTACATGAAATCTATTTAGGATTTGTCTATTCTCTCATCCGTTGGGTTTCTTTATGTTTCCTGAGCATTGCTGGGGCCTTTTCTTTCCAGAACAAAGGTCCTTTTGTTTGTTTTCTTTTTGTTTGTTTTATTAATTTTCTTCTCAGCATTTGAGTTGTGCTTCTTCCCAGACAGGAAGTATTTCCCACATTTAGGAAAAGGAAATAGCCTTTGGAGAAAATTCAAAGGAAGTCCATTGGGGAGTGACTTGCCTGGTCAGAGTGTTATTTCCTATTCCTGAATAGGAACATCAGGCTTATTTTTGGCAGCAAATAGCCGTGCTCCTATAAACACTAGCCTCTTTAATTCCCATCTTGCAGTGGACATTTATTCAAGTAACAGAGGGTGTTTGTTGCTCTCCTGAAATGGGAATGGGTGATGCAAAAAGGAAAGTTCTAACAAACCCACAAAATCACCCCTGTGCTGTTGTCTGTGACCCGGCCAAGGTGGCCCTGATACGCCTGAGCCTATTTAAGCATGAGCTGGCTGTGATTTTGGAAGTCATCAGCCTGATATCCGTCAGCAAAGCCATGACCAGTTCCTGTCACAGTGCTGCCTTTTCTCTGTCTGCTGTGAGGAGGCCGGCAGGAAAACAGTGGGTGTTTTAATGGATCCTTCTTAGGGTGAGGCCGGTGCATAAGGGCATTTATGTCTTTATAAATTGTAATAAATATGTAAGATGAGCTGGTGATATTGCAGAGAGAATGGGGTATAACAATGCTTTGTCTGTCTGGACCTCTGAGGCAGTAAATCCCAAACAGCATACGGGTAACAATTGGCAGAAAGGGCAACATAGTGAGAGTCACGAATGAACCGAAGGATGGCAGCTAGTAAAGCTTTTATTTCAAACTTTATCTGTTACTGCCCTTCATCATCCACAGTGAAAATACTCTCCTGAAAATAGAAGAAATGAGTTTTGAACTCGAATAGACAGACAGGGAAGGAACAAAATCAAATTGAATAGATTAAATCCAGTAGTTTCTCTGGAAAAAAAGTGGGTCTCACCAGTCGTTCCTTTGGGTTTCTCCTTGTCTATTAATGTCCACAGTCTGTCTGTAGCTTAAACCTTGCATCTAGCAGATCTCTGCAAGCACACAAGGGAAACCTGCTTAAATCAGTTGTGCCTGTGTGTTCTGTGTTGTCAAGTGGCCCCGTGTGCCAGTGTGTCAGGATTTAGCAGAGCAGCTTCCTCTTCTGCAGTCTCTAAACCACCACGAAATGAGAGTATTTTGCCAACTGGAGCTCTCACCTTCGTTATGGAGAGCTTTTCCTCAAGGTTCATAAGCTTATTGCAGATGTGTATAACAAAGCATGTACGGTGTTGATCCCAGGGGGGCTGTTTCTCAGCCCTTAGGAACATGAGCAACCTTTATAATTCATCGAACTCTACCTGGAAATCAGCTGCTTCGATTGAGGAATACAACTACACTATCTGAGCTCTTGTGTCTTGCATTAAACTTCTAATTGTCAGTCTGTAGTTGCTTATATTTTGGTTTTAGTAGGCTGAAAAACCAGAAAACACTCTGAAAACCAGAAATAATGAGACATAGTTCCTCTTTTGGCTTGCTTATAGTGAGTAGGAACAGATAAGGGCACGTGAGGTTTAGAAGGGGCCAGTTCTCCTGGGGTGTGGACCAGAGGCTGGCACGCAGCTCAGCGCTGCATCTGCATTGCTTGTGGATGCATCCTAAGGAGAAAAGTGAAAGGGAGGGGGAAAGTCCTGAACCAACCCCAAGCAAACAACGAAAGCCCTCAACCCAGGATATAACCCTCGGGTTAGATGTGTCAGAGGGAACAGGCTTGCTGCATCTATGCCACTACCTGCAGTCATGTGTAGCTGAAGGCTTTGGCTTGCGTTCTGGGCAACCACTGCGTGCCATCAACTTCTGTTCAGTGACCTGTCATAGCAAAGAAGGAATTTCACATGGCCTGAAAAACTGACAGAACAGTTCACCTTTTGGGGAAATGTAATATTTTCTGATAAGGAGCTTATGTTAGTTTTCTTAGCAAATAGCCTGAAAGCATTTCTGTCTGTGGCATTTCTAGATGTGATAAGTTGAAGGAAACATGCTTGACCATGACTTAACAAAACAGGCCATTTGTTTCATGGGGTAGCTGTTTCCAGAAATGTAAATAAATGGCAACTAAAGGATGATATAAAATAAACGATCACAGAGACAGCCCAGAGCTGCATTGTTTCAGCAAACACAAGGTGCTATTTATGGAGCTGTAAACAGAAGAGTGTGTTTATTATTGCACTTGGAATTAAATCAGAAAGCCAGAAAGCTGAAGTTCTGGGCAAGATTAGTCCACATATTAGAAGTACTTTGGGTTGGGTTACTGCTTAGTGCTTCATGTTTGCTTTGAAATGAATCAGGCTTTTTTGCTGGGACAGCGTGCCTATCTTGCACAGCCTATATCTACAATCTATTCTGCCATCTCCTTACCAAGAATGAAGCTGTAGGGGAGCTGGGGAGAGCACAGCTGGGGTCATGAATTGTCCGGGTTTCATTTTATGTATGTCTCAAACATTTTGGAAGTGTAAATTTAGAGCCAAGTGTGTCTTTGTAGAAGCAGGTCCCAGACAGAGTCCTGCAGCCAGACCTCTGTGACCTTCTCCGCAGCTCTTCCCGGCTTGCTTCCAACATCTGCATCCACTGAGCTGAACCTCTGATGCGGTTCTGCAGGGTGAACAGAATCCGAGCCTGGGTTTGTGGCTGTGGTTATTCTGGGATGGATTTAGATGCTTTTGTTCTAGGCAGTACCAAGCTCTTTGAGAAAGATCACCCAATTAAGTAGCATTCTTAGCAACAACCTGCCCCTTGGTTTAAAACTTCTGTGCTCTTATTAAGCATCTTGGTAATTATTGGAACTGTATTATTGCAAGGCTCACCTGTACCATATGTGCCCCTCTCAAGGAAGCATGTTTGGCTCATCTAATACACTCTAATAAATGGTGTTACACACCCTTTAAATTGAAAATGCCTGTCCCCCCACTGTTTTACTGGTATTCCTAAACTATTACACTCCATTTAAAAATGAATTGTGTGCAGTGACATTAGAGAAGGGGGTTAGGCTTTCTGTACTGCTACCAGTGACATATGACTGTAGTGACAGACAGTCAGCAGTATTCAAACTGAATTACTCTGAAAAAGCAGCAGACTTCAATGTGGAGTTTAGGAGGAGGCTGAGCAGCTACATATTTACAAAAGGGATGTCACTGAACCGTCTTTCTACCCAGGGATAGCCTATGGCTACTTAATACTTTTAAACCAGTAGTGGAAGGATTAAATACACCTGTAGTCAGGTCTTTGAGGCCATTTCCCTCTTGTGCTTTCTTTTCCTTCCTTGAGTTGCACCTCAGCAGCTATGTTATTTGAAGCACTGTGAGAAAGGGTGGGGATTCTGATAACCTTTTATTGGAATAGCACAGAAGTAGGAGAATCCTCACAGAGATGCAGGCTCCTTTTACTCTCGCCTTTGAAAAGTTAGGACATGGGAGGCTATACAAGAAGCAGGCGCTGCAGTGGAGGAGGAGGAGGGATATGATAATAAAGGTGATAGCGATACCTTCATTTAACAAATATGCAGTGCTAATTGTGTAAACAGGGGAGAACTCTCAAATCTTCTCATCATGTGTGTCACACAATTGAACTATTTTACAGCCTAATTCGAGATTATACAGTAATAATGTTCTTTTCTATTGGCTACTTGACAGGCAGAGGCCAGGGCTGTCTATCAAACAAAACTGTTGTGCCAGATTGTATCTTGGCGATAAGCACAAAAGAGGGGCCAGTCAAATTCTGTTTACATATTAATCATTGAATCAGATTCAGTTCTGTACTGCAGGCATTTCCTTAACTGGTAGCTGTAAAGGGGAGGAAGAAAACCAACCCTGTTTGTACTTGGGTGGGCCATGGTTTAAACAAAGTGGCTCTTGCAGGAAGCTTTTTTGGAGCTCCAGGTCAGGTTTTGCAAGTGTACCCATGAGATCAGGCTCCCATTCAGAGGGATTTAGGCAGCAATAGCTTTTCTCTTTTATCATTGCTAAACTCTTTCCCCCCCTTTTTTTTTTTCTCTCAGAGGTTGGGAACTGTCAGGATTCTGACATCTTAGCTGATTATAGAGCTTTATTTGTACTTGCATGTGAATGTGATGTTAGCAGCTACTGAGCAAAATGAGCATGGAAACCAAATTCTGGACAGGTTTGGTGACATAAAGTAGAAGACACTGTTTTCCCCACTCTAAAGTATACCCAACAGTTGGTATTAATTTGCTTTGCATAGCTCAGTTCTTAGTCTCATATCCCAAATTCTTCTCCCCTTGTCACCACAGTGAATAGCACTGTTCCCAAAATCAAGGTCTGAAGTCCTGGCTTCAGTGAAGGTGATGGAGATGCAAAGTCAGTGCACAGCGACATTGCTTCAGATGTGCCTGGTGAGACTGGACTGTCAGTCTCTCCAGCACTCAATCCAGTTTTGAGGAATGTTCAGTACCAAATTGCTGGAGGGAAGAAAAAGACATTCTTTACTGCCCAAAGAGGATGTTTCTCTCCAACCTTCATCAGCCCATGGTTCATTTCTGTCACAAAGCATTAGGGTTTTCAGCCTTTCTAAGATATTTATCTTAGTCCTAGCTAGGATGTCCTCATTATTCACATAAGCATCTAAATTAAACTATTTTATATCATATTAAGCCCTTTGCCAGTGGGATATCTTGTGGCAATCAGTTCCATAGGTTAATTATGAACTGTGTAAAAGAATATTTTCCTTGTTGCTTTTTAGATATGTTGTTTTTCCACATTGTTGCATTAGGAGAGAAAACTAGGAGCAGGCAGTTGATCTCCTCTGTAACTTTCATTAACTCTCTCATGTCCCCTGTTTATTTCTCTTCAATAAACCAAGCAGCCCCAATCTTCCCAGTCTTTTCTTCTGCCACTAATCATTTTTGTTGCCCCTTTCTATTTCAGCTTTATGGTTCTTTGAGATGAGTTGAATGCAGCCTGGTACAGCATTTCAGACAAGATACACCATCCACTAATTCAGTAAACGTAGTATTTGAAGTAGTAATTTCCATCCTGTTCTTTATAGGGTCCAACAACACATTTACTCTTCTTTCGACTGCTACTTCCAATGGCTTTTGCATTGAGTTTTCCGGAGTGGCACACGTTTCCTCCTCCCTCTCCTTTCCCCAAGTGGTTAGTTAATTTACAACCTAGCCCCGTGCATGAGTTTTGAGAATTACTCATTCAAATATGCATTACCTTGCATTTATGAACAGCGAATTTCATCTGTCTCCGTGCTGCGCATCTGGCGAAGGTTTCTAAGCTTCTGCAATCACCAGGAACCTAAATATTTTTTCACCCTTTGCAAATTTTCTCACCTTCCCCTCTCTTTTCCATAATGCTAATGAATATCTTAAGCAACACCAGTCCTAATCCTGACTGCTGAAGCACTTCATGGTGAGCCTTTTAGCAAGCAAGCGATCAACAACTTCCTTCTACCCTTTTGTTTCTGTCTCTGCCTGTCTCTAACATACTGATTTCTTCCCAAGCGTTGCTATTTCCAAGTGTTCTGCTGAGAGCCCTCCCATGGGGTGTGGGAACAAATGTCTAACTCTGACCTCCGATGTCCAGTGATACCCAGCACTGGTTGCTCTCATCTAGTATTCACAGGGCTGTTAAGGCTGCAAACAGGTCAGCTCCAGTGCAAAGAAGTAGACTTGTTTAGGAAATAGAGGTGCAGTTACTAGGAGATTTGCCTCAGCCTTATCTATATTCCTTCAAAAAAAAAGAGAGGAGGGAGAGATTGATTTATGTTGCTCATTGAAAAGAAGCTTTTTTCCCTTTCCCACCTCTGGGTTTAAGCCATAGCTTTTAAAACAAAACTGCTGCCCAGCCAGGGGAAGTGGGAATATGCGATGAGGCCCCTTGCAGTAAGACTGGTGGTTTGCACTCAGGTTCCAGGAGCAAAAACGCTAAAATAACCTTGCTCCCACAACTGTTATTTGAGTTTCCTTTGAGCCAGTTGGTTGCCACCTTTCACAAGAGATGGTTGACATACCCGTGGTGCTGCCTGCAGCTAATTGCAAAGTATTTGGCACTGAAATGTGCATCATACAGTGATTATTATTATTATCATCACCACTTCCGTTCCGTATTTGAATGATGCTGGAACATGGGAAACAATGGTCAGCCCGTGCTTTGTTCTTGCATGATTTTAGTGGCCTGGGTTCAGTTTTGTCAATATACAGCACTTACTGTAACTTGAGTGGGCTGTAGTTTGTTGCAGGTGCTTAAATTAATTCTTTTTCAGCTCTTTTCTCAAATAGACATGTTCAGCTTGTGAATAGGAAATTGAGGCATGGAGAGATTGCAGCTGCTCCCGGAGAAGGCTTGTGGCAGGCAGAGCAGTGCATTAAAACCTTCTCCCAAGTCCTAAGGAGAAACAGCTCTTTACTTTTGGGCTGTTCATCCCCATCCCAGGCTGAACTATGCAACATGGCTCTCTGAATGCCACATAAGTGCAGTTCAGCGGGATCTACAGCAGGGCTTAAAGATTAACGTGCCAGGTCTGATGGGAGGAAGCAGAACTGGGTGAGGATGTGGCAGCATGAATCACTCCCCTGTGGTTCACAAGTCCCCAGCCATCAACCCCTCTCGGTGCTCGGTTCCCTGCACGGGCCCCGTTTCCTACCCTCGCTCCATTGTGTGCTTGAATGGTGGCTCATACCTTAAAGCTGTTATTTTCAAGTTTTAATAACGTTTTACAACTCATTTCCTGTTTCTTAGCTGACAGCCTTTCCAAAAGTAATCTTTGTCAGGTACTAATTTGGGTGATGACCACTTGATCTACATTTTTGGTGGGTAATTACTGAGTCAGAAGCAAGCAGATTTGATATCTCCTGACAGTCAGTATGGCAGGCATTGCCACTACCCGCTCATTAGAGATTCACTGGTAGTGAAATGCCCTGAATTGTGTTGCTCCTCTCAGGCATCAGAAAAAATCTGTCTGTTAAGTACCAGAAGTTACTACTTACGTTTATTTTGTCAACTGACATAGTCCAAAATACAGCAGCACTTTGAATGCTACCTTTCTTCTTTAAGGTTAGGTGCTTTGGTAGAGTAAAACTATACATTCCTCTGGCTTCTGAAGCTGGATAAAGTCCTCTGTGTGTGTCCTCTGACAAATCTCTTCTACAGACATGTTGGTTTGCAGTGATAAGTGAATCTCAAAAGATTTGGAGGTCTGATTTGGAAAAATGCTGATAAGTTCATGAACTGACGCTGAATTCCTTCAAAGTACAGGAGCCAGATTCATTGGGATGCTCTGGCAGCTTTGCTTCACTCTGGTGATACAAAGCAGCTACAAATCCGGATATGCTGGCCAGTGGAGCGAGGTTTAGGCTGCCTTATGTTGCCAGGATAGCCAGAGCACACCAATGAGTCTTGCCCTCTGCATTGCTTGTGTACATGGCATTGGGCTGGTATCTCATGAGGAGAGGGGGCCATTCCGAGATTATCAGCACAGCTTGCTTCCTTGCATTACTTTGGCACAAGGCTCTGCTTCCCATAAGACCCTGTGCAAAAGAGAGCAAAAAGAAAACATAATGTGGGAAGAAATAGCCAGACTTCTCTTCAGATGTCACAGAGATTCAGATTTATTTTGAGTTTTAGGAGAAATGTGGGAAAGGGATATTTGCCAGATTCTTGGCCTCCCCATCTGGCTTCTATGAACTACCTTTTTATTCCCTCTTTCCCAGTAAGTTTCCCCAAATCACAGTGATCAAGTCTCCCCAGCAACTCCCCCGAAACCCAGCTGAAGTAGGTTGTAAATCCAAATAAAACCTGATCTTTGTTTTTTTGAACCAAGGAGCAGCTGGTATAGTGCCGAGCTTTTCCCTTTTGCTCCCAAACTATCTAAAGATATCCAAGTTATTTTGAATGTGACAGCGTACCTGAAGAAATTCTTTTCCTGGAGCCCTAAAAAAAGCTTTTTCTGCCTCTGTCACTTACATCTTATTGCACAATGTGAGGCCTTTCGTGTTTGTAAATCACTGTTCACTTAGAGTCTTTCTTGACCATTTGTGTGCACTGACTGTCCACCCTTTCTGGTTGTCCCCCAGCCTGTGCTTGTAGTGTCATAGAATCATAGAATAGTTAGGGTTGAAAAGGACCTTAAGGTCATCCAGTTCCAACCCCCTTGTCGTGGGGAGGGACACCTTGCACTAAACTGTGTCACTCAAGGCTGTGTCCAACCCAGCCTTGAACACAGCCAGGGATGGAGCATTCACAACTTCCTTGGGCACCCTGTTTGGTTTGAACCCGTTACCCCTTGTCCTGTCGCTACAGTCCATGATGAAGAGTCCCTCTCCAGCATCCTTGTAGTCCCCTTCAGATACTGGAAGCTGCTCTGAGGTCTCCATGCAGCCTTCTCTTCTCCAGGCTGAACAGCCCCAACTTCCTCAGCCTGTATTTGTACAGGAGGTTCTCCAGTCCCATGATCATCCTCATGGCCTTCTCTGGACTTGCTCCAACAATTCCATGTCTGTTTTATGTTGAGGACACGAGAACTGCACACAGTACTCGAAGTGAGGTCTCACAAGAGCAGAGTAGAGGGGCAGAACTCTGGTGACAGCACTGAGGACAGTGTCTTCAGCTTTCAGTAGGTGGTTCTTCTGGTTTCTTTTGAATAATATTGACTAAACACTTCTAGGCTCTTAATGTGGTTTGAATGCATAAGGTGCATTGTGCAGTCTCTCCTCAGAGAGGACACAGAACCAGTCCCCAAGAATTCCATCAGAATTCATTAGGGTTTTGATGAATTGCAACTGCTAAGAAATTGTCTCCCAAGACTTGGAAATTAGTTAGTACCGAAAAGTACAAACCACCTAAAGAGAATAAAGAATAACACTGAAAAATACTGGCTGGTGAATTGTCTGCTATAGAAGTGTGGAGAAAAGGGTTAGAAAGGAGAAGAAAGTCACTTCAAGAAAGGGGTTGGACCATCCCAGTGATGCAGCTTCACTTTCCTGTACTTTTAAAGTGCTTCCTGAGGTGGAGTGTGCATACAGAATGAGTGGGGAGAATATTGATTTCAGTCTCTGAATTCGATTTCAAGGTTTGCATTGATTCTGTCTAAATGCATTGAGTTTGAAAGATCTCCAACCATTTATTTCTAAGTGGCATTTGAAAAAGTATTACCTTAGATTAATCTAGTGAGTAGTATTGTAAGTGCCAGAGTTTATGCTTATTACACGTATTGAACAGGTTCCAATCTCTCATATAGAATAAATGATGGAAATAGGAAGAAAAATCTTTTGACTCTTCAGAACTCTGTCAGTCACTTCTTGCATCGAGCATCGTGTCAATACATGGCTGTATTGGAGGAAAAGCGTGCACAGATCTATACCATTGGCAACATGATTATCATTTAACTGTGAAAACTTTGTGTATATTCCAAATATCTAAATATCACAATGTGTGAAAAAGGGCACAACTGCTTGGCAAAATGAGTCAGTGCTGAGGTTAGAGTGGATTTTATCAGACCCACTTCAGGAACGGGAATGCTCTGGTGTAGCTGCCCCAACCATGATTCAAATCCACGCTGATCCTTGCTGATAGTTCTGTGTGTTGTGTTGATAAAATTCAGGTATTTTCCACCTTATGTGATATATGCAAATTAATAGCTTCAAGATAGACTGTCTCTCTATAACCGAGACAATGGAAGTTCAGTCTTATGTTCTCTAAAATGACCATGGTTCAAATACTGCAGCTTCCCAAATTTCAAATCCAGATTTCTGCCATCAAAGAGTTTAGCAGCAGTCTGCTCTATTTTGTGTTTAATCTGTTATTCTGAAGCTTTGAGGGTGTTTGGATGTGAGATTTTGCTTTGATTTTTTTTTTCCCCAAGACAGCAGCCACTGCCTATTTGCATTTGGGATTTTGCTTTTGGACCTAAAATTGGATTGGAAACCCAAAATTCAAGATTGAAAAGTCTGATGATGCCAATGGCAGAAATAATTGCCAAATGTCAAGCTGATCCAGAATTACTTTTGGATTCTGGCCACTGCAGAATTCCACAGGTGCTTCTATCTGCTTCAGAGAGATCAGGAAACCACTGTTGTTACTTATATGGGCTTTCAGAGAAAGGTATGTGGAATAAAAATGTGTGATAGGGAGAAAAAAGGGAACAAGTGTGGAATAACACAATAAAATCTCAGTGTACATTGTGGACTAGACTTGCTCCCCGTTGATACTTGTGAGAGTGGAGTCACTCTGGGTGTAGTGGAAATCATCCATCAGCAAAACCTCTTCTTAACACAGAGTTTAGCTGGAAAGTAAGTGTTTGCTCAGTGTATTTTCACATGCTTCAGCACCTCTTGGTTTAGATAAGGGAGAGGGATATTCAAGTAATGTGGTATTTCTTACCCTGCCAGAATAAGGAAGTCCTGAAGCCCTTGGTGCTGAAAGGTTATCTGGAATGAACAAAACCTTTTCTGATGTTCATTCAACTTGCATCATCGTTTAAATCTGATTAATGTTGACAGTAGCGCCTATAAGAACCTAATCTCTTTTAGTTGTGTCTATAAATGCCTGTGCAATGCAAAGGGAGAAGGAATTCTTAAAATCCAAGGAAATATCAAATGTAAGTCTTCTGCCTTAATTTGGTATGATGCTATTTAAGTGTGTTTACTAAAACACAGAGACGAAAAGGTGTCTGAAACAATACTGGCCTGTAATATAGTCTCAAAAATTGTACTGTGAAATTACAATTTTGCATATTTAACCTTCCTATATTCATCTTTACTGGAATAACTCTAAATCAACTTCCACCTTCTACCCTAAACCCTGTAATTTCAT
>JAOEHX010011776.1:1773-32005 GCA_025448015.1 Bolborhynchus lineola
AAACTGACAGACTGACAGGCAAACAAGGGAGGCTGTTGCACAGTGCCCAACAAAGCAGACTCTCAGGTGGGGTTTGAGAATGATGCATCCTTTGACCATGGCCTGAGGATCTGCACTTCCATGGAAGTACACTTGCTCCTCTTGTGTGACTCTCCAGGGTATGCAAAGCACTTATGGGCTCCTACGGATTCTACTGTCTGCTTTGGCAGTTGAGTTGTCCTTCTAAGGGAGATTTCACAACAAAAACACTTCCCAGCATTAGTCTAAGCAGCAACCACTTTGCAAATATGGGGTATTTTTTATTCCCCATGTTAGAGGACTATGAATGTGCACCTATCACCCTTACACACTGAATTTTTTGAGGATGGTCTTTTTTCCAGGCAGTGAGGAGACAGCATGTCTGAGGTCTGAGTGCAAGCTAAGGACTGTGTTCCCAAAGCAGCAGAGACACAGTCAAATGTGCACAAAAGAGTCTCAGGAGTAAAAAGTGCTGTGGAAGGGTGACAGAGATGGCCGTACCACTGCACTACAATTGCACATTTCACCGGCTGCAAACCTACACCACCACCTGATCATTTGTTTGGCCACAGAGGACTTTTTGTAGAACATGGGTTTCATTGAATAGACTCAAGAAAAAAGTTCTTTAAGTATTGTTCTGCATTGGGCTGCAGAAAACATCTTTAAATATGACAAATCCACATTTTTTCCCTTCTGAAGCTTCTGTTTTAGCAATACGTGAGCTAATCAGAAAGCTGATAATGCTAAGATAAGGGTTTGCTACCTTATTTGCTGCTTCTTGGGAGTCAGAGGCCCCAACCAAAGGGGTTGTATCTTCCTGTTCATTGTCTTTTAGAGATGATACTTGGAGCAATGCATTTGGAAAACCTTGGCAAGCTGAAGGCTGAATCAGTCTTCCAAATCTTCAGGCTCAAGCTCTTAACTGGAAATGATGCAGGGATGCCTTTTCATCAGAGAACTCCTTGCTCTACTGAAAGTACCAAGTAAGACCTTGTGATGCCTCCCACAGAGGCTCACAGCACATGCTCTCCTGATGGGCTTCCGTCTTCCCCAACAGCAGAACTCAAATGGCTTTCTGACTTGATTCTTTTCAATATTTTGCTGAGAATATGCAGCAGGGAGAATTTTCTGTTTTATTTTAATCTCTGCTCTTATCCCCTCTCTCTCTAGCTGGGAAGTTGCTAGCTTTCTAAACTATTTAACCCTAGGCATCAATTTCCTGAGCAATTAGCTCCAGTAGCAAACATTTTACTTGTTTTCCTGGGGTCAAGTCAGAATAGGCATTTAAAGTACTTGCCAAGTAGTTTTAAGGTCGTCAGTCTTCATATATCGGGCTAAAAGTTGCTCATGACCACCATTAATCTTCACCTTTGGCTACAGGACACTAATGCCCCTGCTATATAGGCTGCTGGAGGCTTGATGGACCTAATTCTCACACCAATGTTGATCTTGAAGGAATCGGCAGCATGAAAGTAGAAAGTATTTCATCCTGGAGTGGGCCAAAATTTGCTTTTCCCAAACTACACCCTGAGGCAGAGCCATTTTCAGGTCCTGGTCAGAGCCATCATTCTGCAGCACCAGGGATGAATTTGTGGACTGTTCCGTTCATAAGAGGAACAGGTGAAATGCTGAAAATCGATTAATAGGATCTATCAATCTCCTTGAGCAGGTCCTTCACTCATCCTTGACTAGGTACTTCATTAGAGAGGGGTAAGTCAGTGTCACCTATCTCATGCCTTTTCTGAATGCATTTTCTTTATGTAGTTGTATAAACTTACAAGACAAATCCTTCTAGCATATTCAAAGGCATTAACAAGGGACTTAACATCAATATGTTTGCTTTCCCCTTATCTGTGTGTTTCTGATTCCTTTACATTGCTAATATATTTTTAATTTGTTTTCCTTGCTTTGTTTGTCTGTGGCTCATCCTTATACTCTCTGACAATAGCATCAGTTTAAAATCCCAAAACCTTCCTTGGCCTCAGTGAGATACTGACATGTTCCTTACTTCTTCAATTATTAACCACATTGCTATTGCATTGAATCAAGGCCTCACACTTTTCATGCAACGCTCTGACAAGTGACATCTGCTTAATTCTAGCCTGAAAAGCAGCTCAAGTTGAGATTGGCAGTATCATGAAAACTGAAGCCTCTGCAGGCTGGAAGAAGCTTTATTACTATATATCAGCCTCCAAGCTCAATGTGAGCACCAAGGCTCACATATTTTATGATATTGCATATTGTCTCTACTAAAATCTTATTAGATCTTTGTAGTTACCTCATCCCACTGTGGAATAATGTGTGATGTTAATGATGCAGCAATGGTAATAAAGTGCCCCAAAGATGATTTGAAACAAAAACAGTTTTCCCCCCTCAAAAGACTGATAACTAGCCCTTACATTTATGATGGACTGCTCATTCATTTATTAAACATTTATTGTTTCCTCAATAAACCTAATCTTAGATGTATTAAATTATTAATATAAATAAGGCACAAAATCTGAAACAGCAGCAATCTCATTTTCTTCTTGCATTAATCTTCTTTCTTATTAAACTATCACAAGAGGAGAATGAAAAAAACCCCATATTCAGATTTACTGAAAAGCAAATCCAGTTGGCATGAGAAAACGAAAATTCTTATCTATATCTCTATATCTCTGTCAGGAAAAAAATAAATTAAAACTCCTTGGAAACCTGTAATGTTTCTGAATGTGTGGTGCAATACTGTTAGTTTGGCATCCCTAGCCTGCAAATAACTGCAAACAGATTGCCCCAAATGTTCATCAAGGACTATGTTGGAGGAATGCAAAATAGAACTGAGATAGCTCTGTGTTGTGTGTGTATAAATAGAAACATACACATATATATTTTTACATATATATATATATATATATATATACACATATACACATATTCTCACACACACATACCCATGTTTGAATGTTAACACATTAGGTTACTATTTCTAACACACAGCTCAGATATTTAAAAACTATGTCTTACACAAATCCTTTTGGATCAATATTCCTGGGATCATAGCAAGAGTTTTGGGATTCATACCTATAAAGTAGCTACAGATTAAAAAAACTCCGAGCCAGCTGAAGGGAATATCTGTAACAATCATCAGCACTTTAGGTTGGTTTGACCCATGGTGGTTAGGAAGGCATTATGTTTCTGTTGCCCATCAACTGGTGTATTTGCAATAGTTTTATAGACAGTTGCTCCTGTGAAAATCTATTTTTTGTTGCAAGCATTTTCACTTAATGTTATCAGTGACACCCTTGAAAGCAATATCTACGTTTTCCTGATGCAACATTAACTGAACATGAGTTGTAAGCTTTGATTCTGGCACTAGACAAATTTTCAAGTTTTATTTGAATCCTTTCAGGGTCTTTGATAGATTTAGCTGTGACTTGGTAGTTTGGAGTGATTTTCTACTACAAAACCAGGTAGGATAAAATTTGTTTACATTTATGTAGAAGACATTATTTGTGCATGATACACCCTCTCCATTCTTCCTCCCATTTTGCAGATGTATCTTACAGAGAAAGATGCTTAGAGGAAAAGAAGGGAAGAATGTCTTCCAGCATTAATATTTCTGAAGTACTGAAACTAGAATGAAACCATGCAATATGAGAAGTGAAGAGTGAGAGGTCATAGACTGTTTAGTCCAGTAACCTCAAAGACAGCTATGTTGGCAACATGTGCAAACCTCCATATCAAATGAAAAATTGTCCTTTCGTTGGCAGCTGAAGCAAGCAAATAGATGAATATAGAAACTCAGTGACTTCCCCTGCTCAAGAAATCTTGTAAATCTATCATCATTTGCTATGGGAAAAAAAATTGTGAAGCAAGTATGCAGATAATTAAACTTCTGAACAGTGGGCAAAGAAAGGAATAGATTATCTGAAACCAGAAGCCATCAAAATCTGAAGAAAAATATGTAAGTTGGTTTGAGGTTTCACTGGTATTGTGAAATTTAAAACTGCAGCTATATTTCTGAAGTTTTTGCTTGTTTTATTCCATTCTACAACAGTTAGAAAATATCTTTTAAAGATAGGAGGGTTGTGGAGCTAACCATAAAATTCTGATGTTGAAGCAACATTCACAATCATACTTATCTAACACCTGCATTATCAGCCAGAACTAGCATTATATTTCACCAACATTGCATTAATTATGGAGTAAATTCTTCCATCTTATTTGCAAATTAGATGCCAGTTAATCAGGATTTAGCCATTTATTTAGGTTTACACACTGTGAATAATCTATAAATTGATGGAATTACTTGACAGCCAGGAAATACTAATATACAGTTTTGGTGTACGTGAGCCATATTTACAGTCATAGACCCAAATAAAGTGAAATCTAGAAAAAGAAAATATATCCCAAATCATCATTCTGATGTAAAACTTGGAAATATTATCACAACTAAGATAAGTTAGTTGATACACGCATAATGAATATATCCCAGCATGCAAGGCAGAGCAAAAAGATCAACCCTTGAACCCAGGCATTCAAAAAGAGTAATTCAAATATTCTCCAAACTAAAACTGCGCCCCTATGTGCTCATGCTCTATTAATAATCATGTGATTTCTAGCACCCAGTTGTGGAAATTATACTACTAAGGATCCTCCTATAGCAGGGAATTATCTATTCATTGATAATAATATATATGTCTGAATATTATTCTCATTTTGCTGCTTTTTTATCAGTATTTGTGTATCATGGTATCACCTTTGTTGACAAGTGCATACGTAGGTAGACACACAAAAAGGGAAAAAGAAAACAGATGAAGAAATGGAAAAGATAAAAATCTGTTGAAATCAAGTTGAGTTTTGAAGAATGCTACTTTAGTTATGTTTTTTTTTTTTCCCAGAATTTATGTCTTGGGTTCAGCAGTAGCAGTCATTTTTCTCCGTCCTAGTAGCTGGTGCAGTGCTGTGTTTTTGGCTTTTAGCCTGGGAACAGCACTGATAACAACAATGTTTTTAATTACTGCTGAAATGTTTAGTCTGACCAAGGACTTTCTGAGTCTCATGCTCTGCCAGGAAGGAGGAGAAGCTTGGAGGAAGCAGAGACAGGACACCTGGCCCAAACTGACCAAAGAGATATTCATGCCCAGGATGTAAAAACTAAGGGCAGAGACCTAGAAGAGGGGGGTCGGGCTTGGCATTGGGTGGTGAGCAGTTGTATTCTCTTCCCTTATATTTCCCTTGTCATTATTACTATTGATGGTAGCAGCAGTGGTTTGTGTTATACTTTAGTTACTGGACAGTTTTTATCTCAACCTGTAAGATCGACATTCTTTCAATTCACCTCTCCATCCCTGAAGGAGATGGGGGGAAGAAAGAGGGGGGAGTGAGTGAGCAAACTGCATGAGAGCCTTAAACCATGACAATTAGAAAAAAAAAATCAGTTCTTAAGGAAAGCTATTTGGAGAAGTGAAAATGTAGTGTACACTGCAAGTGTGAATTGTGAATGCATTTTATTGCACTGTATGCAGAAAGGTCCCTTATTGCCAATGAATAGGTCTAGTGTCATGAAGAATAAATTTAATATTGCTTGTAAGCTAAAATGTATCCCAGATTTCGGATTAAACTAAAAAATATCCCAGATTTCGGATTAATGTGTTTAGAGGCAGAGATGGGCAAAACAAAGCAAGTCATTTAAAAAGGAAAGAAAATAATTCAGCTATGAACGGAAATATTTTTAGCACTTTGAAAGGATTACCAAATGACTGATTTATTTTTGCTTCAGAGGTATTTCATAGAATCATAGAATCACAGAATAGTTAGGGTTGGAAAGACTTTAAGATCATCTAGTTCCAGCACCCTGCCATGGGCAGGGACACCTCACAGTAAACCATGCCACACAAGGATCTGCCCAACCTGGCCTTGAATACCACGAGCAATGGAGAAGTCAAAGCTTCCTTGAGCAACCCATTCCAGTGCCTCACTACCCTCACAGGAAAGAACTTCTTCCTCATTTCCAATCTAGACTTCCCCTGCTTAAGTTTGAACCAGTTACCCCTTGCCCTATCACTACAGTTTCTAATGAAAAGTCCACCCCCAGCATCCCTATAAGAGCCCTTCAGATACTGGGAAGCTGCTATGAGGTCTCCACGAAGCCTTCTCTTCTCCAGACTGAACAGCCCCAACTTTCTCAGCCTATCTTCATACGGGAGGTGCTCCAGTCCCATGATCATCCTCGTGGCTCTCCTCTGGACTTCTTCCAACAGTTCCATGTGCTTTCTATGGTAAGGACACCAAAACTGCACACAGTGCTCCAAGTGAAGTCTCCCGAGAGCAGAGTAGAGGGGCGGGATCACCTGTCTCGACCTGTTGGTCACGCTCCTTTTGATGCAGCCCAGGATACAGTTGGCTTTTTGGGCTGCAAGTGCACACTGCCGGCTCATGTTCATTTTTCCACCGAACAATGCTCGCAAGTCCTTCTCTGCAGGGCTGCTCTCAATCTTTTTTCTGCCCAACCTGTAGCTGTGCCTGGGATTGCTCCGACCCAGGTGTAGGACCTTGCACTTGGCTTGATTGAACTTTGTGAAGTTGAAGTTGGTCCACCTCACAAGCGTGTCAAGGTCCTTCTGGATGACATTCCTTCCCTTCAGTGTGTCAGACGAACTACACTGCTTGGTGTCATTGGCAAACTTGATGAGGGCACACTCAATCCCATTCTCCATGTCACTGACAAAGATGTTGAACAAGACCGGTCCCAACACCGATCCCTGAGGGATACCACTCGTCACTGTTTTCCAACTGGATATTTAGCTGTTGATCACAACTCTGTGTGTGTGGCCATCCAGGTAGTTCTTTATCCACCAATTGGTCCACTTATCAAATTGATGTCTCTCTAACTTAGAGACAAAGATGTCATGTGGGGCATTGTCAAACTCTTTGCACAATTCCAGGTAGATGACATCAACTGCTTTGCCCCTGTCCATCAGTTCCGTAGCCCCATCATAGAAAGTCACCAAACTGGTCAGACTGGAGGAAAGGGCTTACTTAGGGAGACATTCCAGTTGGGAATCACAAAGGTTCTTTTATGGGAAATCTGGAGTTACTTCTCAGATAACCTTTTCCTTGAAATAATAGAAGAATATGTACAGAGACATGGATAATTCTCATTGCAAGAGAATTTATTATCCAAAAAGGAGAGAATATCTTGCTTTAACCAATAAGCATTTCTCATTTGAGTGCTGTTTATGAGCATTGTTTATGAGTTATTTATTATTAATTTGTGTACAGTTTATCAGTATTTATTTTGAATATACATTTGAGTATTGCTTATGTTGTATAGGCTCCATACAAGACACATCATCTTTACCACATAAATTTCATTTTGCATAGATAATTACTTAAAATACCAATGGAAGGTTGAATATTTTTTTCAGGGATTTTACTTTTTTCATCATCAGTCATGACCTTTGAGTTCAGTGTATTTCGAAGGGGTAGTAAAATTCTTGTAAAAGGAAAATCTATATCAGGTTGTCAAGATCAATTGGATTGCTCTCTCATCAAATGTGTTAGGACGCTTGACAAGTCTGAAGGCACAGCACATACTGAGTGGCTTTGAACAGAATATTCTCTAGGGAACATATGCTCCACAGGGTGCAATATTTTGGCTGTGAAAAAAAATAAAGCTTTTCTTTAGTCTTCTTATGCCAAAATGTGCTCATTTCCTTTCTTTGCATGTTGCGTATTTTTGAAGCTGTTTCTAACAGCTGATGGCTAGCTCATGCTGAGTTATGAAATGATTAAAGCAGCCTTGATTTTTTGACAGTTATTAACTTCAGCAAAAAAGCATGTACTCATGAAGCTTGCATTAAATTGCAGCTAAAAAATAAAAAGATAAGATATTGGAATCAGTATTTTGAAGTATTCTTTGGAATAAAATACTGATCTATTCCAATGAAATATCAGGACCTTACGAACATGATGTGGACCTGTATGCTCTCATTAACTTCATAATTGTCTTTCAAATCATATGCAAAAGGCTTGAGAGATCAGTTCAGTGTAATTGAATTTAAGGCAAAGCCTGCAGACTGAAGAGACTGATTACAGGCTCAGCAAGAGAAGTGTGAAGCTACAGAGTGTTTGTCAGACTTTTCGAGGATTTGCTGGTAAAGTTGTTCTTCAAGGATAGCAGAAGACTGAACCCAAAATGTGCATGCCCATTACTGACTGCTTGACTGATAGCTTAGTGCCAAGAAGAAAAAGACATTAGAACAGCTTACGAAACTTCATGACATATGTGTTAGGGAAATAACAGAGTGTGAGAAGCTTCTTCATCACCACTAATGAAAAGTGTATCTTGTTTCTGAATGCAATTAGTTCAATGTGTTCTGTCAGTAACAAAATGTCTAGTCTTCATTTAGATAGAAAGCAGACAAGCTGAAGTCCATCTTCCTCAATACCAGTACTGGTTTACAGATTTTCTTGTCTGTGACTGGCTGCTGTAGCAAACAATTTTGAAATAAAAACTGGTTGAAATGACCAGCACAGCCTTACACTACCACTTGATGCTAAATTCCCACTCAAAACTATTGAAATTTTTGAAGAAAGCTACATTTTTGCAGATATCCTTGTCAAAAGAATCTCAGAAATCTTTTAAATTTTCCCCTGTATATTTTAATCTTCAAATACAAAAAAAATTCTCACCTGTCAAGTAGATGTGTGTTGCTATGATATGCTAAACAATCACTCAAACCACTAATCTGTGCTTATAGTAGCTTAAGAACCAGACAAGTTTCCTAGCAGTTTGTGTTGCTCACTAGATATGAAAATATAGCCAGTGTGTCCATGACAAAGGAAGCATAGGGACTAATGTCCATATTCAGTTAAAAAACAGGGAGATACTTCAGTCAGGACTGTGGGTAAGGACAAAACAGGAAGGAATCCAGGAAAGAACTGGGTAGAGAAGATGAGATGTATGAATGATTTTATTTTGTTTCTGTCTAAAATATGTGTGTTACTGCACAGTAAATTCTCAGACAAATATTAATGTTTCCATTTACTGGGGCCAGAGGAAAAGATGAAGGAGATATATGGTACATCTTTTTTCTGCGGAAATAACAGCCAAAAAATTCAGGGAATTGTTGGTACCCAGCAATCTTCCAACAAACACCTGCAAAGCAGGAGAAAGCTGTTCCCTGTCTACACAGCTTTGGTGAGAAGTTCAAGGGATAGGTGTGAAGAAGTGTTGCAGCCAGTAGCCTTTGGTAAGGTCAAGATGTCTTCTGCATTCAGAGGTCATCGGGAAGCAAGCACAGACTTTTCAGCAAGCATTGTAATTCACATTTTGGGGTCTTTGTTCTCACCAGTCATTTTCTCAGCTTCTTAGTTGCACTATTTTTATTCAGCAGGAAAAAAGTTTTACAGTGAACAGCAGTGCACAGACAGGGACAGGGAAACCTTTGTTCTGCTGTCAGATGAAGAGAAAGAACACAGCCCAACAGCCAAGAAACTAATTAATTTGGTTTTCTGTTTAATTCTGAGGAGGAAGAAAAGTTAAACAAACAAAAAACACTAAATGCTTTTGCTTATACAAGTTCTGATCCAGGACTGCATCAATATTGTTTTAATTTCTGCAAGGCAATTTACTGGTTCTGATATTCCAGTGAAATGTGGTAGACCAGACATCCGTCTATACTATGGTTGATATAAAATAATGTATGGCTCAGCCAATTTGTTGCTCAAAACAGTATGAACAGTGGAAAGAAAGATGTTCTGCTTGCTTGTTGTATAAAACACTGTCTTTTTTTACACATAAAACAGCTTCTAAAAGTATCTGCTGAGAAAGGAATAGCAGAGAGGACATCAGTTTAATCTTATTTTGTTCTTAGTTATTCAGTTTGCAGTTGTGGGTAGGAATCCCAACACAAAGCATCAGGAAATGCATGCCGAAGGTACCTCAGAAGAATATCTAGTCCACCACTTTCCATTCTCTCACCACCAGGAGAATCTTTCCTGACAGATATATGTGGGATATTTTCCCTGGTAATTAATGGTAGAAGTTTTATCCCCTCCCTAGTTAATTTTATAAGAATAGTTTCCATCCTATCACTAGACTGCTTTTCTAATGCTTAGAGATACACTAAGTTTGTCTAGCTAAAGAAGTGGTAAATTATATCCCTTCATTTGAGTATTTAAGCAGTGTATTACCTTCTATGGGATTTCCTTCTTAATGTTCAATTTTAAGAATAACAGCTGTTGTTACACAAAATTCAGCACTATATGAGCCATCCAGCTGATCTACCCAGAGCAGCAATGTTGGCCCAACTATTGCCTTTAACCTCTACTCAGCTTTTTCCTGGAGGTCACTGGGGAGTGATTGGTCCTCATGTGAAATTCCTGGTTAAGGGGCACCAATCTGTCCGTAAGGCTCATGCCCATGAACTGACCTTCAGGGTATTTCTCTCATTCTCCAGAGTAAAGCCTCTAGACATGTTGAGAACCCTCATAAAATAGTTCACAAAGACCTTCATTTTAAGTGTATTAGGCATCTTTTTTGTCAGGGATGCTGATGAAGTTTTGCTAGTTTAATCATCTGAGCATCTGGCATGAATCCTGTGAGATTTGGAGCCAGGTCACATTTCTGGTCATGTTTTTGGGTTCACAGCACACTGGTCACTCTTCTCATAACTGTTCTTCCCTGACTTCTGGCACCCCAATATAACAGGTCTGAATGTGATTAAATTGAGTGGTTTCAACCATGCACTGGGACTTGCTGCTCTAATTCTCCCATTGGCTGGAGATTTTCTGTTGGTTTTGGAATAAGAATTCAGTTTTTCCAATGAGAAAGTGTAATGGAAGGGCTGTAGTTCTAGCTGAAAACTTGTAGGAACTATGAGTTTGAGTTTGCACTGTCCAAAGCAAATGTAAAACTACATCAGGAGAATTTATAGCTTCAAAGACTTGATTCTTTTCTATCTATAACATACTCTGGGAGATGCTGTCCAGCTGTTCAATCCCTTGGAACTGTGCTGTGTAATCACCACCACACAAGGGTGCACTGATAAATTTTCATTGCCACCCACATGGACTTGGTGTCTGTGACTCCCATCTTTGTGTCTGTGACTTCTCACAGAAATTGGCATTGATAGCTTTGCTTGTTGTAAGGAAAATAAAAATGTGGCTTCCAATAGAAGCAATATAGGAGAACAAACCTAAGAGGGGAGGTGAGGCACTACAACTGAAACACCTGGAAGTCTTGATTAGTCAAAGTTCACTATAAATAAACTATCTAGGTGCATATCATTGATGATGAGTAACATTGATTAATTAAGGATCATGGATGAGTGCTGATGTAGTCTCACATCCAGCAGGATGTTTGACTGGACATCTCCAGAGGTCTTTGCAAGTCAACATTTCTGTGATAAACATGGCTTTTTTAGCTCTGCTTTCTCTGAACACACCCCTGGACATATGAAGGAAACAAAGTACAATGCCAGATGCTAACCCAAAAGGCACAGCGTAGACAAGCTAGTTACCCAAAGAGAAGCCAGAGCCCCAAACCCCAAGTTTGAGTCTTGTCCTGCTGCTCCTAGGAGCTGCTCTTTCCTGTGCTATCAATCTGAGGCACATTCATGGCACATGGCTACTCTGCAGGGCACAGATAAGCTTTTCAATGTGGTCTTTGGATTTGGACCCATTCATGAAATTTTTTATGCTGAGGGTGGTGAAATCCTGAGAGTGGTTGCCCAAGGAGGTGGTAGATACACCGCCCATGAAGTGTTCAAGGCCATGTTGGACAGGGCTCTGAGTAACCTGGTATAGTGGAAGGTGTACCTATCCATAGCAGCAGGTTTGGAACTAGATAGTCTTTAAAGATCTGTTCCAAGCCAAAACATTTTATCATTCTGTGATTCTGTAATAAAAAATAACCTCATTTATATTATAATGAATCAGTAATACAGAAAAAAAATTAAGAGACACTTGCAGGGCAGCATTTTCTTGGTAAACAACAGTATCAAAATTCCCAAGAACTTCCCCAGCTGATTATCTGATCTCTTACTGCAGTGACTTTAGCAGCTGTCAAAATCAAACATAAAGGGGCTTTAAACCACCTTTTTAAAGATTGAAAAGTGTTTTCATAGGTTTAAGAGTCCTTCAAACCCAATTATTGAATCAAAATGCAGTTGCAGACACTCTAACATCTCTTCAGAAGAATAAAAACATTCATGTATAACTAATCACTCATCAGTTTGCATAGTGAATGTCCCAGTGTGTGCCTTCTGACAGCATGTGTGAATAAAAAGTGAAATACGGTTCTGTTAGCAATCACCTATAGCCACAAAGAAGGCTATAATGTTCCCCCCCCTCTAAAAACACAAACCCAGATCCTACTAGCCGTGCAGGAAACTCTCAACAGATAAAGCTAAATGGAAGCTTTTCAACAAGCTAAGACACCCATCAGCAGGTGTGGAAAAATGTATGTGAATACATATGAAAATAAATTGATGTATGCATATGTGTGTATATAGATGTGTGTATACATGCATATAAATCAATGGGTAGTTAAGTAACACTATGATGGGCTTAGCAACCATGTTAGTATGTATTAAGAAAGGTTATGGTTTTTCAAAGCAAGATTCCCAGCTTGGAGAGCCCAGATATATCCCCCAGCTTCCCAGACCTGGAAACTTGTTTTAAAAGCTTGAATAAATCGCTCCAAATATCAGTTTAGCTGGATTCCCTGCTGTTAGTACAGCTTCATGGATTTATGCTGTCTGATGCTGCTGTCCCCTAAATGCTTACTCTAGGGAAAAGTGTTAGCATATTTCACATGTTTATTACTGTCTTATATTACCACAAGCAGATTCACAGCTGGTGCGAATTGTTATGTCTCTGTGAAGTTAACATCCACATCTTTTCACAAATGCATATACATCACCTCTGTCCCCACGTATATATATTTATATATAGCACATAGAATAGTGATTCAAGCTCTAAATCCTCAGCTAATAACAGTTGGTGTACTTCTCTTAAAACGTACTGCTAAATATATCTTACTCAGCTGCTTTTCTCCTTGTGTAGATATGTTAGTGTTGATGGAAGTAAAAATATTGTAGTACATAAAAGGCCATATGCCTGTACTATAAAGTGTTAGGGTCTTAAAAGTGTACTATGGCATCAGTTCCTAAATTTCAAAATACTTTGTTTAATTTCACAACAGGCTACTAGGCTACTTTTTGATTAATTTGCTTATTTTTGTTACTATATTTGGAACTTACATTAAAGTCAAATAAAAATAACCAATATTTTGATTTAATCTTACTTTTAAATATCTGTATGTGAAAATAATTATTTAGGCTCCCACATATACTTCTGGGCAGCATCATTATTGATCTAATTTCTTTCACTTTGCCTTGCTCATAAGTCTGTTGTTATTTTGCATTTTTTGCACCTCTTTTTTTTTTCCCCAGATGTCAGAAAAACATCTCCTGTAGAATCTTTTCTATTCTTAGACCACCATCATGGCAAGAAACTAAAATCCTTATTAAAAACTGTGCAACTTACTTTTGTTTACTGACATAACCTACTTGAAAATCAATAAGAATTAAATTCTTCCCATGAAAATATTATTCGAGTTTTATAGTTTTTCTTTAAGGCCACGTTTAATTAATAAAGCTATACTGCTTTGGATGGTTTAGCCATTCCACGAAAATGAAAGGAAAAAAAAGAAAAGTTTAATGAAGTAATTATTAGAAGAGCAAACAGTATCAGAAGGGACATTTGTTTTGCAGTATGAGGTATTTTTGCCCAAGGAAAGAAACAACGTAAGGTTAATTGAGTAGGGAAAAATAGCCACTGGGCAATACAGAGGCCTGGAAAGGTGAGGAAGAAAGAAATAAGAGTAAGAAGTGATTTAATTCTATGCAAAGGACATGTGCAAAACAGTCATAAACAGTTGGGCACCAGAAACCATCCGCATGTTTGGAAATTATGCTAAGAGGAGCTGCAGTAAGGACAAGGTCAAAGCAAGGGAAAGAGATTTCTTTCAAAATCAATGTTTTTTATTTACGGAATCACACTTCCCTGAAATGTTTTGCTACCTTTTTAAAAAATGGAAATATTCCCAAAATTGCCAGGAAAAATGTAACAGATCCTGAACAATTCATGCTTCAGGAGGGTATTTGCTGTCACAATGGAGCTGAGGACACACACCAAAGGGATGTCCAGGACAGAGGAGGGTCTACCTCTTTAGGGACAGATTGACCTGCAGAAAAAGTAAGAACAGAAGGAAAAAGATTTATAATATTCTTCATATGATATTGCTTTTAAAGTCTCTCAGGCAACTAACATCCTTTAGAAATGTGAAGGATTGGGACTATTTCCTTAGGCTTTGATGGATTTTCCTTTCATTTAACACCAGCCCTGCTGGTGCTCCAATGCCTCTGCCTGGCTCCAATGACTTCAGCAGAAATACTGCTGATCTTCATAGAAGTCTGGGCCAGTATGTACATGCAAGGGTTTCCTCCAAGGAAAGAATCCTTTAGTCAACATGCTACAGAGGCTAGAAATCGAAAATCAAATTACTTTCTGCTCCAGGTAGCACAGCAGCTGATACTGGGTTTACAGTTTCAAAATGCCTGAAAGATTAAAACCATTACTCTGCACTTCCTCCTAGTGATCATGCCTGAACCAAGACCAAATCTCATCCCAGGCTGCTATTAACATCGGGTGAACAGTTCTTTGTCTAAGGGACAGCAACAGAAGAAAGTTATCTTGGATCTTTGTTAGGAGTTTTTTGGTTTTATTTTAGTTTGGTTTATGTTTGTTTTGTGGCCGTTTTTATTTTTAATGAAATACAGTTTGCAGAGTAATGAAGAAGAGAAATTGAGTCTAATTCCCACCCCCCATTTTTTTACACTAGATGGTGAAATATAATACCATTGATTGATGACACCAATAGCAACCATCCCATTAGGACAGCCTCTCATCCTCTGGTCCTTTATTAGGAAGGCTAGTGTTCAAACATGGAAATGTTTGGACCTCACAGCCCTTGGTGCTTGGTAAATAATTTGCTAACATGATAGGTTACTAATGTTTCAGCTACTTTTATTTAAAGCTTGTGTTTGAAGTATGTCTTTATCATCATATACTGATGCAATAGCACTATAGACAGGCTCCTGAGATTTCAGCAAATTACGCCAAGCCTGAATAAAATAGGAAAGACCTATATATGCAAAAAGGAATATAATTGGAAAGACCAATTTTGTTTTTTCAGATACCTTAATTTAGAGCACAAGAAGCACGATTACAGCAGATCGTTTATGATCTAATCCCATCAGCTGCAGGGTCCAAAGCATGCTATTTGAGAAGAATAAGGCAGGGTATATTTGCCTTGGCAGGCTTCACTTTTAATGTACTGTTGGTCCGGGATCCAAGCAAGCTCATGGAGAGCTGAGTGCACTGTTGTGGCATCTTCAGCGCTGTTTACCTGCAAGCATGTCAGACAGAGGCTGGGCATTTTTCTGAGATTCCTGTAAATACAGGTCCATTAGAATTTGACAATTTAATGAATAGGGAAGCCATTTCTCATTAGAAACCTCTGAATGAAAAATATCTAGTCATTATCCTTGTAATGAAGCTAAATCAATGAGTGGCTTTACAATCCTAACATTAATGGGAAACTCAATACCTTGCCTGAACATTACATAAAGTGAATACCTTACTACAGAAGGTCTAGTATTTGGCTGGAAGCTGAAACTAAGGGGTGGTGAAAATTAGATAAGTGGAAGGTTGCCTGAGAGGAATGTAAATCTGTGGTTCTCATCTAGAATTTCAAATGTATTTGTACATGTAGACTAATTTTAAATGACACATAAGCTATTTGTGCTCTAAACTAAGGTATTTAATGTATTAGACTAATATAGAATCATAGAATAGTTAGGGTTGGAAAGGACTTTAAGACCATCTAGTTCCAACCACCCTGTCATGGGCAGGGACATCTCACACTAAACCATGCCACACAAGGCTCTGTGCAACCCATCCTTGAACACTGTCAGTGATGGAGCACTCACAACTTCCCCGGGCAGCCCATTTCAGTGCTTCACCATCCTTGCAGTAAAGAACTTCTTCCTTATAGCCAGTCTGAACCTCCCCTGTTTAAGTTTCAACTCATTACTCCTTGTCCTCTCACTGCAGTCCCTAATGAAGAGTTCCTCCCCAGCATTCCTATGAGCGCCCTTCAAATACTGGGGGGCTGCTGTGAGGTCTCCACGAAGCCTTCTCTTCTCCAGGCTGAACAGCACCAACTTTCTCAGCCTATCTTCATATGGGAGGTGCTCCAGTCCCATGATCATCCTTGTGGCTCTCCTCTGGACTTCTTCCAACAGTTCCATGTGCTTTCTATGGTAAGGACACCAAAACTGCACACAGTGCTCCAAGTGAAGTCTCCCGAGAGCAGAGTAGAGGGGCGGGATCACCTGTCTCGACCTGCTGGTCACGCTCCTTTTGATGCAGCCCAGGATACGTTTGGTTTCCTGGGCTGCAAGCACATGCTGCAGCCTGCTCATGTTCATTTTCTCATTGACCAACACCCCCAAGTCCTTCTCCACAGGGCTGCTCTGAATCTTCTCTGCCAAACCTGTAGCTGTGCCTGGGATTGCTCCGACCCAGGTGTAGGACCTTGCACTTGTCATGGCTAATCAGCCCATCTCTCAAGCTTGTCAAGTTCCCTCTGGATGGCATTCCTTCCCTCCAGCATATCGACCGAACCACACAGCTTGGTGTCATTGGTAAACTTGCCCCTTAGTGAAACCATGCTGGCTGCCACCAACCGCCTTGTTATTTTTCATGTGTCTCAGCGTGCCTTTCAGGAGAATCCGCTTCAAGATTTTACCAGGCACAGAGGTGAGCCTGACTGGTCTGTAGTTCCCCAGCTCATCCTTTTTCGCCTTCTTCCATAATGGGGGTTATATTTCCCTTTTTCCAGTCATTGGGAACTTCACCTGACTGCCATGAATTTTCAGATATGATAGACATTGGCTTAGCAATTTCATTTGCCAGCTCCTTCAGGACTCATGGATGGATTTCATCAGGTCCCATGGACTTGTATACATTCAGGTTCCTAAGATGGTCTCGAGCCAGATCTTCTCCTTCCAGATATTTTTTAATATCAAGGGTCATCCTTCCCCTCTACTCTGCTCTCAGGAGACCTCACTTGGAGTATTGTGTGCAGTTTTGGCATCCTTAACATAGAAAGCACATGGAACTGTTGGAACAATTCCAGAGGAGAGCCACGAGGATGATCAGGGGACTGGAACATCTCCTCTATGAAGACAGGATGAGAAAGTTGGTGCTGTTCAGCCTGGAGAAGAGAAGGCTGCATGGAGACCTCATAGCAACCTTCCAGTATCTGAAGGGGGACTATAGGGATGCTGGGGATAAGCTCTTCGTTAGGGACTATAGTACTAGGACAAGGGGTAACGGGTTCAAACTTAAACAGGGGAAGTTTAGATTTGCTATGAAGAAGTTATTTCCTGTGAGGGTGGTGAGGCACTGGAATGGGTTGCCCAGAGAAGTTTTGAATGCTCTATCTGTGGTGGTGTTCAAGGCCAGGTTGGACAGAGCCTTGGGTGATGTGGTTTAGCATGGGGTGTCCCTGCCCATGGCAAGGGGTTGGAACTAGATGATCTTAAGGTCCTTTCCAACCCTAACTGTTCTATGATTCTATGGGGAAGGAGAGGATAAGTGAAAGTATACAAATGAATAAGAAACTTTTGAAAAGCAGTAGGTGAAGAAAGGAAGAAGAGGTGAACCTTAATCTTCCTTTTGTCATTTTTCTTTTAAAAGAAACAAACAAAATCCTAGGCAGAGAAACAGAAGGAGAAGGCTCCAAGGAGAAAGTCAGATGTGACATGCGTGACTCAGGTTGGCAAGCATAAATGCAGTGTGGCCCACATTTGTCTCACCTGTACATCATGGTTCACTAGCCTGTGTGTTTCAGGAAAAAAGTCCTTTTGGCACATTGCTGCAATGTGTGAGTTTTATAGCTATACATGACCCAACTTCCATTCATCCTTAATTGTTCTTGGAGTACTTGAACACTGTGGCCATCATCAGTGTGAGTGCATGTGTATTTTCTGTTCCTGGGGAAAATTTCATGTCTTTCTTGTCTTTGCATGAGGGAAAAATTTTAATATTCTGAAATCCATAGGTATAAACTTGGCATCACTTAGCTGTTAAAAATCTGAGATTTAAAATATGTATTTATATATAAAAAAAGGGTTTTCAATTCCCCCCTACTAAAAATCCACTGTAAAGAAAAGAGAGAGTACTTAGTACTTTTGGAAAAAGCCATAATCCTTCTAATCATTATGATTGTCACTGCTTACTTACAACAAACTAACACCAAAAGATGGCAGCCCTGTTGGATAGCTGCTGTGAGTAAGAACAAGAACATCTCTTCTTGAGGCAAAGATCTTATATTCCTGCTGCAGCGTCACTTCATGGAGTAATTACACAGCGGTGCTTCATGCTTGAGGACTCCCTCTTCAGATCAGCTAAGACACAAGCAAAGCAGTGCTATCTGCAGGAGTGAAAACACAAGATGCAAACATCAAGGAAGGATTTCTGACTAAGCATCCTCTGCTGATGCACAGAGCAGAGGAAGGCTGGGCAGAGCTAGGAAGGTTCCCAAAGAAGTTGGTGTTCAGGGAAGCCTGAATGGAAGTCTTCCAGTCTCTAGAGAAAGAGTATGAAGGGGAGGGAGGAGAAATAACCTAGTCACACAGTTAAACTGTATGGAGGTTGAGAGATATTTCAGTAAAAAGTGATAATAACAAGCTGCCCAGGGTTGAGTCACCATATCTGGAGGTACTTAAAAGATGTGTAAACATGGCTCTCAGAGGCATGGTTTAGTGGTGGACTTGGCAGTGTTAGTTAAACAGTTGGACCTGATGGTCTTAAGGATTGTTTCCAACCTAAATAATTCTGTTATTCTATATTCACAGACAAAGTATCCCTTAGTGAGTGTGTGGCCTCCAAACACCTGAACAATAGCCTTCTGGGTTCTGCTCAGAATAGAAGTGATTTAATAAGTAAAGGGAAGAGACATTTGAAAAGACACTATATATTCATTAGCTTAGTGCTCTGTATGCAGGTGGTGCAAATTCAAGGTATAGTGATGTGTAAGGACACAGCATTAAGGGGCTGGAGCCACAGTCTGTTCATGGTGTGAGTAGGAGGAAATGCTGAAGCAAGATTGGCCATAGTCTCCACTTCTGAGCCAGACATGATGGAAGGAAAGGTCAGACATACTTGTATGTACTGTCTGAGGTCTGATGGCAAAAGAGTAAGAGCTTGTGCTGCTCTTCATGGCTGTTTTATACACAAAGAAGTGACTGAGAATCTAGTACAGACAAGCCCCACCTGTCTGCACATTTAGCTCTTAAGCCTGGATGCTTCATTAGAGGAAATAAAAAGAGAGTTATCCAGCCCTGACCTTACATTCCAAGCATTAGCAGCCCAGGAAGAGGCTTGCTTTTCTTTTTCTTTTATTTCTTTGACTTTGTGATTCACAGCTAACCCTTAACTATAGACCAGTGTCCTGGTTTCAGCTGGGATAGAATTAATATTCTTCTTAGTAGCTGGCACAGTGCTGTGTTTTGGCTTCAGTCTAAGAGTAATGCTGATAACACACCAATGTTTTAGTTGATGCTCAGTAGCACTTACACTGATCAAGAACTTTCCAGTCTTTGCCAGTGAGGAGGGGCACCAGAAGATGGGAGGAAGCAGAGACAGGACAACTGACCCAAACTAGCCAAAGAGATACTTCATACCACAGAATGTCATGTCTAGTATATAAACTGGGGGGAGTCATGAAGAAGAGACTGATCACTGTTTGGGCTGGACTGAGTATCAGTCAGCAGGTGCTGATATATTATATAGTCTATCACTTGTGGCTTTTAAATTTTCATTTCCCCTTTTTTTGTGGTTCCGTATTATTATTAACAATTCTTATCTCAACCCACAGGTTTTACATTCTTCTGATTCTCCTCCCCATCCCACCTGGGGAAGGTAAGGGGTAGAGTGAGTGTGTGGCTGTGTGGTACTTAGCTGCCAGCTAGGCTTAAACCACAAGCAGAGAGGATGTTATAAGGACAGTCTCTGTAAGAGGCTTGTTGTTTCCTAACTTTTCAGAACATTTTTTCTTCAGAAATCTCACCTTGAAGAACAGCAAGGAAAGCCATAGTGCTCCCTGGAAATCAGTCATCAGACATGGATAGGACAACTATATACTGTGCTTTGTTTTTATTTGTGTTTCTGGCATGCTTTCCTGAAGCACCCCTCATTGTTGTTACAGCTCTCCAGCACACATAGCCCATGCATGAGGTCAGGCCTGCAACCTGCTGAAACATCTTCCCAGTGACTCCTTGGCTAGCTAAGGACATCTGCTTACTCATGCGCTACAGACTTCTCATTGCTGGTGTTGCAATCAGCAATTACAGAACCAGTTTTTGCAGAGTCACCAGGGAGGTTGTTCATCTGCATGTATTAACTGAAGGGCAATTCAGTACACTGGGGATTCAGACTTTCCCCAGCAAAGCTGTGTAAATAAAACTCCAAAGGATTTACAGACATGTTGGGAAGTTTTCTCTGGGCCAAAAAACACTTCAAATTCGTTGATAGTATTTTAATTTTCTCATGATGAAGATCCTCTAAAGGCAACCACATTGGAGAGTGAGAAAGGGTCAAGAGGCAATTAAGAAAGAAAAATCTTGCTTTGCACTGCTAGGAAGAATAGTTAATTAGATGAAACAAGTGAAAAAGGGAGAGGGAAGAGCTGAACTGTAATTTGGAAGATTTAAAAAGCCTTCTATCAAATAAGTTGATAGCAGACTAATCATAATCAGGACTCTTGGATTAGAAGTTAATTTGTGGAATCAATTAATAGTGGTATTTTTCAAATCAGCCAAAATTTCCAGCTCTTCAGGTGCCTGTTAAGTCAGTGTCTACTCTAAAAAGAGCAGCAGGTACCCCAGCCTGGGGAGCAGTTTCTCCAGCTCATGGGTTTCTGTCTCTGTTTCTGAATGACTAGGAGGAAGGCAGTCACCAGCAGTAAGACTTCCCGGCAAACCCATCTTGTCCTTCTTTTTAGGAGCCATTTTCACCATGTTCATATTTCTTTAATGCTGGCATCAATGAATTGTTAAAATGCTACTAATTTCTGTTACAGGGAAGATCTCCTTCCAGGCTGTTCTATGCAGTGTTAGAACAGCCAAATCCTTGAACCTATGTATCATGCAATCAAGAAGATGCAAAGATTTGGAAGGAAGGCCATGATGACTTCAAGAACTATAATTTTCAAAACTAAAGCCAGCCATTCTCTTGTCATAATTTTGATGGAGCTGAGTGTCTGGCACTTGGTTTGTAACAGACACTGTGTGTTCCTAACAGGAACTGTGATTTGGGCTGTCACGGGCTCTTCAAAGAGTCCCAAAATAAAATTTTTTCTGAGTAAGGGGATAAGAAGCCTTTTGCTGTACTTCAATTATCCCTCAGGATTAAATGATTCAGAGATCTGATCTCTTGAGTCCATTGTTTGTTGGTAGAAAAACAATTAGTTAAAAAAAACCCAAAAACAAACCACCAAACTAAAAGTATTTTAAGACATGAAAAACTGAAAATCACATCATTTAGTCAAAAAACAGAAAGGCAACAGACACAAACAGATCCAAGTGAAATCCACTTGAAATCACTGCTTAGTGAATTCCCCAGCATGGCATTTCTTGCAAATCCTCAATCCTGATAAAGAGAAAAGGCAGCAACAAGATTTTTCAGGAAGTTCCAGACTAAAACATCACTAAAGATGGTTGTTTCTAAAAATACTGTCTCACAACTTTCATTTTATGGTTGTCTAGTTAAACTTGCTTTTTCCATACATGGTATATAAGAAATCTTACTGAGCAAGCTGTTCAATCTCACATGCCTTTTTTTATCTAGAGATAAACCAACCATACTGGAACATCCAGTATTTAGAAACACTTTGCAAAATATTCATTAACTAAAGATGATGGTTATTCTAGCATCTATATAATCATTTAGAGAAAATGTGCATGTCTGTCATTTCACATCTGCCAAATCCTGTTTCTAACTTTCTTCCCTCATGAGTGCACTAGAAAAGCTTCAAAAATGTTCATAAAAATTTGACTTTTCTGTCAAATTTCATAAACAATGTAAGTGTATTAATTATCTATCTCCTTTAAGTAGCCTTTTCTTTCCTCCACAGCAGAATGCCCTAGTATAACCTGTAATAAAAGCAGCACAATGAAGTGAAAACTATTAGAAAATAATGTGCATGACACCAAAAATTAGAGAATAGAAGGCATTGTGAATCAGATGTTCAGGAGACTATCTGTTTAAAAAAATTCAAAAACCAGATACATCTGTTTCAAAAATTGTGGATTACGATTTTACATGGCGAAATCAGGTGAAATGACAGATATGGTAGAAGAGGTGGTTGGTGTGTTGTGCATAACTTCATTTTGATGTATAACTTCATTGCTGTAAGAGGAAGTGAACTTCCTAGGAAAGAGGCAAAATCATTTAGAATTAAGTTTGCATTCATATTTCCAGACACATATGCTTTGTGCAACCACTGATATCTATAGAAATCACAACTTTTCAGAAAAACGTCCTAAACGTTGTTCTGCATATCTTGAAATGGATGGAAATACTTACTTTAAAATGTTTTGTTTAAAAGGTGATCCCATTCCTCACCCCAAATTCATGAGTAGCTGCAATATTGATGTGCTGAGTGGAATAATCTAGGTAGAGCACTAACTGCTGTGTCCTTCCCAGAGGATGCTGTGATTACCATACCGCTAAAATTAGTAAGTATAGACAGCTTGAGAGCATCTGAGGAAAGACTCCTGACAACCTAAGTGATTTGACTCACTACTTAACCCAGTTTAACAGTTTATTGACATGGACTTATGCATTGCCACTCACTTTAGGACACATTATGAACAATTAATTACACCAACACACCCATTTAAACTATTCTTAAATAAATGATGCATTTGACTAGAGGACTTTATAGATCAGGACTGCAGGGGGATCATGAATCTCATTTCACTCAGAGGAAAGGCTGCACCTGAGTCATGAGGGTCAGAAGTAAGTTCTGATTGCCCATGCCAGCAAGCCAGGTTGTTTACTTAATCTGTGTACAATGTGAGACTCTGATCCTAATTAACTAGCCACTGTCTCTCTTCAGGTTTATGTTAATGGCTTATTTAAGTGAAAGACAAACAACACGACACACTGTGATGTACTGTTGTTGATATTTGATACGTTATTAATCTAGAAGATGGATATCATCTTGTAGCATGTATTTTTTTCTGATTTTATAGGTTTACAACTGGGCAATCATCCTTGTCATGCAGGCCTATTTCTGCAAGAAAGACGACCAGCATCCCTCTTGCAATTTCCCCATGAGCCCTAATAATTCTGACGTGAGCCAAGAATATTTTTTATCAGAAATTGTTTCGTAATTTAAACCTACTGACCACCACAGGCCACCACATTTGTTCTTAAAAGCAATTATTCACATACCCAAAAATGTGTCTACTATATCTCATTCAAATATGGGTAGTATCAGCTTTCAAATGAAAAAAAAACTTGTATTTTTGCTTTCTAATGAACCCACTTTAATATTAGACATCTGTTCTCTTAAAACATTTCAAAGGAGATAAAAGTCTGACACTTCCAATGGTAATCAAGATGAAACTATATTGCCTGCTCAATGTGCACTCCTACAGTCCAGAGTAAAAAAAATGCATAAAGTGGTGAAAAACTGGAAATTGTCACCTAGAAGTAAAAAGTAAGCATATAGAACAGGAATGAAGCCTCCTTATTGTAAAAACATCACTATATTTCCAGGGATGCACATATTCAGGGGTGTGGGGCTGATTGAGGTGGTCAGTGTCACGGTTCTTTTTGCTCCCCTCACTCTTGGCCAGTCTGAACAGCTGCCTTGGTTTAACAAAGCTGTGCCCAGCTTTGTATGCCCAGCACAGTTCATCTGAAGTCTGTGTGAGCTTCGTAAAACTGAGGGAAGGTGAATATTCTTGACACCAGATGGCTCTCCAGGCCACCAAGTTTGTCTCCACATTGCCAGGTTCGCTACCAACACAGAATCATAGAATAGTTAGGGTTGGAAAGGACCTTAAGATCATCTAGTTCCAACCCCCCTCCCATGGGCAGAAACACCTCACACTAAACCATACCAACCAAGGCTCTGCCCAACCCGGCCTTGAATACAGCCATGGATGGAGCATTCACAACTTCCCTGGGCAACCCATTCCAGTGCCTCACCACCCTTGCAGTAAAGAATGTCTTCCTCATATCAAATCTAAACTTCCCCTGTGTAAGTTTGAACCCATTACCCCTTGTCCGATCACTACAGTCCCTAATGAAGAGTCTCTCCCCAGCATCCCTATAAGCCCCCTTCAGATACTGGAAAGCTGCTATGAGATCTCCATGCAGCCTTCTCTTCTCCAGGCTGAACATCCCCAACTTTCTCATCCTGTCTTCATACGGGTGATGCTCCAGTCCCATGATCATCCTCGTGGCCCTCCTCTGGACTTGTTCCAACAGTTCCATGTCCTTTTTATGGTGAGGACATGAGAACTACACACAATATTCCAAGAGTTCAGTGTTTGCATGTGAACTGGACTGGGGCTTTTTATTCATCCAGTCCTGTAGATTTTCCATCCATTTGGTCCCATCCTGAACTCAGTGCAACCTTTTTTCCAGCTACTACTAGTGTAATAAATAAGATCACACACATATTATTATCACTACTATTACTATTACTGTTACTGTTACTGTTACTATAATAGAATCATAGAAGCATTTCTATTGCTATTGCTATTCCTGTTGCAGTTACTGCTACTGCTACCATTACCATTACCTTTACCATTGCTACTATACATTCCATTACAGGATATTAATAATAATGAAAAGAATACTTTTAACCGCAATGATAATGACAACAATAGGAGTAACAATAACAACAAATCTTCAAAGCATGTGTGAAAACCTGACACCTCTAAATTTTACAGCTGCTGTCTCCTAGCTGGCTGATTTCAAGCCCAATGCTTCTCATAGTACTAAATTACATGATGACTGCCTCCCTGGTTCTTCCAAAGGGCTCTTCATATGGGACTTAAATAAAAATCCCCCTAACAATTAACATTTATTTTCTATTATACTGTCTGGACCTGGTCTTTTCTTTTAAATTTCACTTTACTTGTTGATTCAGTAAGATAATCATGAGTGCTTTGTAACAGTGAAATTTCTGAAATTTGCTGCAAGCTAAATTAATCCAAATTAGAATATTTTTCAAAGTTTCTCATGTCTTGTCAGATGATCCTTACATGTACATATTTTAGATATGTGCATTTGGTTTTGATTCTGAAAAAGTGTTATTAAATATGGAATAAAATATTTATGCAGTATGACTTTAAAGCTAAGAATGTTAGATCACAAGAAATTTCTTTAATTGAAATAGTCTTAGTGTGTAACTAGTCTAAATTAAACTTTGACAAGCCTAGATAAAATTTTAAACAGTAACATACAGGTGACACCTTATCTGTATTGTTTTTCAAATACAAGTGATTATAGTAGTATTAATTCTTTATTACATGAAAAATCAAATAAAGCATTTACATTCAATGAATATTGCCACTAGCAATACTTGACTATTTCTAGATTCCTATAATGTGATTCTTATAATATGATTAATAAATAAAATGCACAGGTATGCAGATGTGCATACATGGGTGCATATACACATAATCATGTACTGTATAACACATACTCATATACTGTACATGCATATTATTATCAAGGCCAAAATTTAATGAGATACTGTACCAGATGCTTAGAACAAAGCCTTTGAATTAATGCCTGGTTTTAGCTGTGTTCCCAGACCCATCATAGTCCTTTTGGCCCTTTTGGAACCAGCTTGACATTGCTGACCTCTCTGGATACTTTAGCCTTAGTTGGCGTATACCTTACAGTCCTTACAAGTGAGCTGCCTCTCTATATATCAAACCAGACACAAAGCACACTGAAGAAGCCTATCTATCTACCTGTAAAGTTCCATGGCAGAATCATAATTTAAAAAGTGAGGGATCTTGCATGAGAGGCATTCTCTGGTACAACATCTAAGCTGGTCCAAGGGTGGGATTCAAACCCTAAAATTACTGTAAAACCTTCCTGACACCCTGCAGAAGGTATCTCTGGACCCTGCTCATTATTGTGACTGAGCAGCACTGGTCAGCAGCAGAAATAGCTGGTATCATTGATTAGCCCAGAAGAATAAATAATTGAAACATTCCAGAAGATTTGATAGGTGAAGTTTCCTGTCTTGTTTCTTTACATATATAGGACCACTTCCTTCATCAGTGTAAATCAGTAAGTCCACTATGTGCAGAGAGTTGACATTGGTTTGCACTAAGACTGAAGGTTCCCGGAATTCCTTGCTCACATCCACCAAAGAAAAACCACCACTAGGATTAAAAACAGCCCACTGACTGCATTCCCTTCCTCCACAACCCATCCCCAGCTACTTTAGATGCTTGTGTCCACTGGCATGGTGCCACTTAGGATCATTTAACAACTGCTCACCTTTGTAATAGAGATGCTTAGGGCGGAATTCACCTGTAAGAAATATGGATGCTGGCATCCTAAGCTAATTATCAAGGCTCCCTTCATAACCTCAGAAAGAAACATGCATTTTTGATGGAGTCCCTTCATCCAAAAGTGTGATAGATTGTCCTCAGGGCACCTCCTTCACTCCTCTGAGCAGGAAGAGAGCTGAGTGTGACTGCCATGGAGACATGCAATGATGGGATAAGAGTCCTGCTTCATCTGTCTGGGATCCCTCTCCTTCAATCCACATTGTAACTGGCCTATTTCAGCTCCTTAGTGATATATTCTGACAGTAGAGCTCAGTTGTCAGATGCTCTGGAATGAATACCTGCTCCAGCTGGCATCAAAAACTGTAAGGCAATGTAGCTTCTGAGCCAAACAAAAGGCAGTGTTTTCAGAAAGAAATAAATACAAGGATGAGAGCTTCATAAAAATGAGTTATGGTCTCTGGTGACACATGAAACAGATGAGCAGAGTGATAGCATTGTTCAACCACAAGCACACAACCCATGAAATCACTGGGATCTGAAATATGGTTCTGTATTTCCACTGCTGAGCACAATGATGGCAGCCTAGTGACAATGTTTCTGTTAATAGGAGAGGACTTGTAAGCAGCAATCACTGAGTTTTATCAGCATATTGTCAAAGCAAAAAACAGTTGGAATATGTACCCCAAGGGCTCAAACCACATGGTTGGTATTAGTGCATGCAAGGGATTCTGTGGAATAGTTGCATACACTGAGAGTTGTTTTGAAAATGTGCCTTTAAGGTCTCCCAGCTTTTCATCTCTTTCTGGAAAAAATATGTGGTGGCAGTTGTGGTGTAAAATATAAATATAACGAAATTTTTCTGTTTTGAATGAAGGGAGGCTATTTTGGTTTCAGCTCAGGCAAACTTTGCACTTTCAGAAGTCAAAGAAAGCACAAATCACACTTAAAGGCTCAAGATTTAAAGAAAATCTCCTAAATGATGAATAAGCAAAGGAGAACCCAGAGTCCCAAGATCTTGTGATTTTTTGTCCTGTACCACAAAATGGAACATGAATCGTATAATCTGCCCCCATAGTTCATGAAAGAATCAAAGATAACCCTTTTCGGGTAGATATGCATCTAACCTGTGCTCCAAGACCTCCAGCACAGAGATGTGACGACCTCCACCTGTCTCTCCCATCACTCTATTACTTTTCACACTAGAAAGTTTTTTCCCAAATCTTCCTTTCAAGAACTGAAAACTACTTCTACTTTTAAGAGCCTTCTTAGGAATAGAAAAATGTTTTTTTTCTTCCTTCTTTCTATTATTTTTTTTTAACTTAATTGAAAATTTCCCCTGAACTCAACAACCACTGGCCACCATCTATCCACTTTTGCAAACTACTAGGGATGAATTTCTTAATGATTGTTTGAAGGGTTCGCTGTCAGGCATCCATATGGCTAGTCATTACTTCATAGATTTGAGGAATCATAGACAAGAGCCGAAACTTTCCCTGGCACCAGAGAAGATTGCTGGAAATAAAGTTTGCTGCTCCAGACTTTATTGCTTCTTGTGAAATATTGCTAAGATATATAAGCTTCTGGAGCTTAACCAGGATACGTATGAACTAAAAATAGCAACAATAAAGAGGTTGGAGCATTTCACAGAAATCTTTAACAATACTAAGTCTTTTTTAAATGGCTCAGTTCTTAAAGCTCCTTTGGAAACAACCTCACAGTTATTGCTCTGTTGCTGATCACGCCTTAACAAAACTGTGGTCAGCATCAACTGAGCAGGTGCAGAGCTCTGCATTTCTGATCTGAGTGAAGTATTGGTAAACCGTATTTCCTAATTGCAGTACCGCAAAATCAGAGACTTGGGTGGTTTAACCAGAAGATGCATGAGCAGCCGCTCAGCTAACTATAATGAAGACATACCAATATCTAGTCAGCTTGAGCCCCAGCCCAAGGTGCTCTGGTAAATGTGTGTGTTGGGGAGTTATATATGCATATAAGTGGTCACCACTGTGCCCTCCTCTGCAGAGAGATGATTGCCTGGCACATCACTAAATTGACTTTCGTCAGAATAGCAAGACACTGTGCAAGAACTTACAGAGAGGAAAATTTGTCAATTATGAGCACTGCCTGCTCCCAGGCAAGTCCCTCACCACCTCTGGTGGCTTTTCACTTATCAAGACAGAACTTTGCATTCCATTTTTCAATTCAGGAAATGGGAGGTAGCAATGTCTAAATTATTTTCAACTAAATAAGGACTTTTTTCAGAAGAAAATAATTCATAATAAAAAGAAGTGAAAAAAAAATCCTACTGCATTTAAAAAACAATCAAATCCACCCACCAAGAGCAAGTAGATTTGGATTATTTCCATTCTTTTTATTTCTTTATTATTATTCAAATTGCATATATTAGTAGCAGTGGTATCGTCTTATAAATTAGCCTTTCACATATCTGTGAAATTTTGAGATTGTATGTGTCCTGTGAGGTTCAGTTGCTAAAACTCATGATCAATTTACAGCTCAGAGAAGTAAAGTAAAAGTGATTAGTATACTTTATAAGGATCTGGTTTTTAAGTAAGAGATTTGGGCTCATTTTCCAAAGTCGTACTTGGTGTCTTTCAAAGATCCAAGGAACAGGTTTGGTAGATGGGAAATGTAAACATTCAGGAGTTTCAAAAAGTATTCTGGTCACTAAGCAAGTGTTTGGGAAGGAAAATGTAAAAATTGCACTTTTCAGAAGCCTCTTTTAAAATTTCTTCCTTCCTCAAGCTTTTGCCAATATACTTCATGAAATATTCAAATTCCACATTGTTTAAGATTAAACGTATTCTTATAAGCAACACCTGTTTAAAGCAGAGCTAAGATTTTCCTGGGATAAAGTTTAGCAGCAACATATCTGAAGCTCAGCATAACCAGCGGTGTGTGTTTGCAGCCCAGAAAACTAACTGTATGCTTGGCTGCATTACCAGCAGTGTGGCCAGCAGGTCAAAAGAGTTGATTCTTCCCCTTTACTCAGCTCTTGTGAGACACCATCTGCAATATACCAAATCCAGCTGGGGGTATCCAACATAGTAAGTATGTGCAACTGTTGGAGTGAGTCCAGAGGAGGCCACAGATGCTTTGAGGGCTGGAGTACCTCTCATATGGAGACAGAAAGAGCTGGGGTTGTCCAGCCTTGAAAAGAGAAGGCTCCTGCGAGACCTAAGAGCAGCCTTTCTTCTAGTGCCTGCAATAAAGCTGGAGAGGTGTTTTTGACAAGAACATGGAGGGATAGGGATGGAAGAGGGGAAATGCAGATCAAATATTAGGAAGAAGTTCTTTACTGTGACAGTGGTGAGGCCCTGGCACAGGCTGCCCAGAGAAGCTGTGGCTGCCCCATCCCTGGAAGTGTTCAATGCCAGGTTTGGAGCAACCTAGTCTAGTGGAACATGTCCCTGCCTGTGGCAGGGGGTTGGAGCTCAAAGATCTTTAAAGTGCCTTTCAACTCAAACCATTCTACGATTCTATGACTTGCATATGACTGCCAATGGTATTGAGATGACCAA
>JAOEHX010011777.1:0-20303 GCA_025448015.1 Bolborhynchus lineola
GCACGCGGGCGCGGCCGGCGCGGCGCCGCGCCGGGCTCCGCCGCGGCGGAGAGCGGGGCTGGCGGGTGCGGGTTAGGCCTTGCCGTGTGGGGGAGCTTGGCCGGCGCCTCAGCCTCGCTGCGGAAAGGGCCGGTCCCGTCCCCCCGTCCCCACCAGTAAGTGTTCCCCTGTCAGTGCCGTGGGGGCCGGCAGGCTGTGAGGAAATCGGAGCAGGCTGAGGGGGAGTCCGCACCTTGTACACCTCGGAGGCCACAACCACGAATGTGGCGTTGAGGCTGTGTGTATGGAAAGGGAGAGCTCGCGTGCTGAGAAAGCTCCCTTAAACTTAAAATCATCGGGAGGTGTAAAACCATTTGCATTTAGGAAACTACTAATCATGTTCCTATCTTAATTCTTGGATCTTCTTTTCCTTGTCAGATTGGAAATCATGGTTGGGAAAACTGACAGGACAGCAGGTTTTGCAGTGTACTCAGAGGCTGTCTTCTTTACATGTGTTTCTAAATGCAAATTCTCTTTTCTAAATTACTGCCACATCCACTCCGGTTACGGGGTAAATACTTGGGCCCTCCCGTGTTTTCCCTCAAATTAGGAGGGTGGTACTTGGGCCCTCTGTTTTTTTCCCTCAGGTCATTAGAGAAATCCTTGGGCCCTCAGACTTTCCCTCAAATTCTTTGGGAAGTACCTGGGCTCTCAGGGTTTTTTTCCTCAAATAAATATGTCCATTTGATGAGTTTTTATTGTACCTTGATTATAACCACTAAATACAGTGAGCAAAAGCAGTTTTCTAAGATACCTCAGTGTTCAAAGGTGCCTCTGGCCAGGCCTATCCTGATGTCTGAAGCAGTGTTCAAATGCAGCCTTTGTTTTCAAGCAGGTGCAGAATGTTTAAGTTCTCACAAGGTCAGTTGGTTGTCTTAAAGCATAGAAGCAAGTGCAAATCTTAATGACTGCCTGTTCATTAACTAGGTTTTGGCTAGTTGCTTTTAGGGAAATCAGGAATATATGAGGCGTATAAGGTGTGATATGAGAACAAGTGAACAGCCCACCTAAAGCAGTATCATTAATGATAAAGACCCACAAAATACGATTTTGGGCCTGGTTAGGGGCTAATATTGTTCAGTTACTGTATTTCTGATAACTTAGAAGTGTCTTTAATTTCTGGTTAGTGTCCAGTTCTTCAGAAGGGTAACAACTGTTGCAGGAGAGTGTTTGCGCATCTTTTTTCATTGAGAAGTTTTCCGTTTTAGTTTGCTTCACCTCTGCTTACCTGATACTGATTTCTTAATGTGCCTGTGATTCATTTTTCTTTTTGAGCTAATAACCAACTTGCCCAGTCCGCTGTCACTGGACAGATTATTCCTCTTGCCTTTCAGTATTCTAGAGCTGCCCATGCAATGATTTGCTTAAAAGTTTTAATGTTCTTTGGACTCTTTACTGTCTTACTACGTACAGATTTACATTTTTCTGTAGGATCATTTTGTTTTCTTCCGGGGCCCTTGGCTACTTTTAATAAGGAGCCACGAAAATGCTTCACAGTTATCTTCTGAAAACCTTACTTTGTTCATCTGATGTCCATGACTTAAATGCTGCTAAAAAGCTTAAATTAATTTTAGAAGTGGTTTAAGTGAAAATAATTGATTGCATTTGTTTTGACACAGGTATGAAAACTCAATGGGGTCATCCAAAAATGTAATAAATGAGCCTGTTGATGTGGAGGAAGGCTATAACATGATGGTAAGAGAAAAATATGCTATTTAAGGCTAAACAAATTTTTAGTCACTCCTTTTGCCTAAAAGATAATTGTATCAAGAGCACTTTGAAGAAGGGAACTTCTTTGGATAGGTAAGCAGAAATATGAGGTTTTCAGGTAGAAGGAAGTGTTCACAACCCTATGCATCAGCATCACTTGTACAAAGGAGCGTATTAAAGCTTGCTCTTGTCAAATGGAAAGACGTATGTTGATACTCACTGTGGTCTTTGGCACAATAGTTTATGGTTCTCTGAGGCTATGTACTTCATTACTGCTGACTGTCCTGTTAAGACTTCCTTTGAGGAGTTGAGGTTTTCTTTTGACTGCCGTCTAAGTTACAGAGACTAGAGTGAAAGCTTCATGATACAAAGTACTTGTAAATGTCATGTTGAGATACCTCTGCTTTCTTTATAAGCTTTTCCAGCTTGTAAGAAAACAAAAACTAATTTAAAAAGCCAGTTTTGTGTGGACTAATGCAATGTTTTACATTTAAGTGGGAGTGATGATCTCCAGAAATAAGGGTGGAAAACAGCATCTTGGCAGCAGCTGTGCATAAGGGACTCTTGGGATTACAAAAGGTCATATGTGCAACAAGAGAAATTTTGCTTATACATTAGGAGGAGTTGGGTCTGCTCTGACCAGGGGAATGTGAGCTTAAGGATGGGACTAGACTTGCAGAGGTCCCTTTCAGGCTTTGTAATTCTGTGACTGTAAGTCATGCTAGCTTATATGTGCTATATCATGATATATGTTATGGTTGTATCATAAGTGATGCACAGGTAATGCCATATTGCCAAAAAAGTCCCCATGCATGATTTTGAGATTATTAAATTGGAATCTCATCTTTAAGATATGAATAACCTGTCCATAGTGTTCTGCATTGAAAAAGTCTTCGCTGAAGGATCTGTATTTGCTTTTGGATGTTGTATTTCGAAGACAGATGGGAATCAGTTGGAGACAATCTGGAAAACTCTTAAGTGCTCAGATTCAGAAAACTTGAAATCTGAGCCATGGGAAAAATGAGAAAAAAGATTAAAGGAGTAGGGATAATAAGCCTGGAAGATAGGAAGGCCAGCGAAGGGTGCAGTGGAACATAACAACTTGAAAAATACCAAACTAAGAAGAATGAATGATATCCAGGTCCTCTGTGTATGGCAAGTCTGCATGGGCTTATGCTATAGGAAAGCCATAGTTAAGTATTACATAGCTTGTGCCAAGTGAGCACTGGCTTCTGGGGGAGGATTTGGAAGAGAAGATGCAATACATAAGGAATGATTTATTTATTTGCTTATTTCATTTTTCACAGTTGGGGATGCCATAGATCAGTTTTATTTCCAGCTGAGGTGTTTGGGTCTGTTTTGAGAATTCAAGAATAAATTGATGCAAAATGCAGCCTGAATGATCTTCTTTTGGTTTCAGGCAGACACATTTCAGGGACTATTAATTTAAAATGATTTGACTTGTGTTCTCAAGTCAGCCACCCCAAGTATTTACGCTGGGAGTCTGTACTGTAGTTTAAAGGGATTTTAAACAGTTATGTCACATTCATGGTTGTTTAAGTCTTAGGTCGATGATGGAAAGTGTATTATTAAGCAGCAAGTGATTAAAAACCCATTCCAAACTTGATGCAGCAGAAATGGTTACTCTTACTAAAAATTCCTATTGAAATAGGCAATTAATTATATAGAATAAGGATAGACTGGAACCAGTGTAGTACAAATCCTGTGTTTTTTACGTGCCTTCCTTAGGTTTCTTTGGGCCAAAAAATACATAATTTGGTTTACTTATTTCATCAGCTTTTCCAAAAGTTCACTTACATAGCAGTGCTGGTTTTAACTTTGTTTTCCTTGTATTACATGGTGATATCTCAAGGTAGGTCTGTGGAGCACTAGATGGCACACTGTGGCTTTGAAACATGCAATTGAGGACATCTGGTGGAGATAAACCCAAGTTAAACACTGTTAGATAAGCACTGAAGTAAAAGCAGTTCCTCATTTGTGTTTCTCATTTGCATTTCCTCTCACCTTAATGGAGTATAGCCACTGCTCTGCTATATTCATTTTTACTGCATTTTCTTTCTAAAGATGTACTATAAAACAAAGTGGTTGCAGGCTTGAGTCATATGATGCTAAGAATAAAAAGAGGAAAAAGGCATGTTCTGATTAGTGCTACAGGAAATCACTCTGTTGGTGCCTAAAATAATATTTAGATTTATGTAACTTCTTTGTGGTTAAGGTTGTCAGTGTTTAAAGAGAGCTCGGTCAGCAGTTTTGTGCTGTCATGGTACACGAATTTAACATTACACTATATAGTTTGGCTTTGTTTCAGATTATTTTCAGAGGAATAACTTGATATGCTCTAGAAGAGGCAAGATTTTATCTAACTGACATCTGTCAGTGAATACAAGTATTTCTTAATATATTTGGTTTCAGATGTCTTTTGATGGTGTATTTCGCAAGTGCAAAGAAGCATGTTCATTAGGTAAATGAAATTTGTCCTCAGCGTCTTGCTGTCTTTGAACAGCTGCAGCTTTCTAATAGTAACAGCTGACTTTAGGAGACGGAAAATACTTTTTAGGTTCTTGTCTTCTCAGTGAAAGTGAGCTGGGTTTTTTATGCATGTTTCAGATGGTTCTGATAAACTTCATGCCTTTCTCCAGGCTCTCCCAGTCAGCCAACACATGCATTATGGTCTCGTGCAGTTTTTATCTTGAATAATTAGTTTGATTAACACCAGGTATTGAAAACATTTGAGATGCGTACTGTGATGCCCGCAGTGAAGCAGCATTGACAATCAGTTAAATGAAGGTTAGAAATGTGTGGTGCAGACATACCCATACTGAGGGCTGGGTAGTAACTCTCATGTCATGTTGAGGAATCAATCTGCTTATTGTGCAGAAGGATGGTTGTGAAAATGAATATGTACACCTGGTTTAAATATTTGAGGATTCCTCAGTACCTGTGCAGCCCAGTTTCGATGGTTTAACCACATATTGGGTGAAATTAACATATATAACCAAAAACTTGTATATATACTTTCCTCATCCGCGTCTTTCTTGTTTTCAGGCTTCTTTCCAGCGCTCTAATAGCCATGACAAAGTGAGAAAAATAGTTGCAGAAGAGGGACGTACAGCGAGGAACCTAATTGCATGGAGTGTTCCACTGGAAAACAAGGAAGATGATGGTATGTATTAACAGTCTTATGCCAGCTTTATCCATTTCCACCCTTTTGTCCACTGGGGTTGCTCGCCTGGAAGCATATTTCTTACATAGGATTTCTCTATTAAAAACCCAAATGGTTATGTTTAGTGTGCATAGTATAATTTTAAAGCTTTTTTCCAACTCCACCATACACTTGACGGGTCACTTTATGAAACGTTCTCAAGGACAGATTAAAAACTGGTTTCATTTTGTCTTTAAACAACATCTAGGCCTGCTCTCTTTTGCTGATACTATCAAGATACTTGTGCAATATAATAATGTTATCTTAAACTGATGTCTTGTAGTTTGGGAATTCAGACATGCAGGGGTAGCTTAGAACGATCGAACAAGTTGTTCTCTACACTCTAAAACAAGTTTAGAAGTTTCCGTTGGTATCACTCAAGTCTTTGGTAAACATCTGCGAAGAGCCTTCAAGGAAGGGGATATGGGGGGGGCAGTTTTCCATAATGCAAGTCCTCAGAACAGTTTTGTTAATGTGGTAATAGTATCTTGTGGTATGTTGACTTCAGGAGCCAGGAATTGACTTTAATTTTTATACTGCTCAAGCTGTTCCAGATGTCAGAATGCTGCTTTGGAGAACTTCACCTGAAGTGTTTTTGTAGCGTACACGTCCTGTGCAGGTGCTGCTGCTTTTGGGGCTTAGGCAGGACTGTCTAAAAGGAAATATTTTTTGCTGTGAAGGTGATTGAACACTGGAACAAGTTTCCTAGAGAAACTGGGGGCAGTCTTTGTCCTTGGAGATGCTCCAAGCCTGACTGCACATGGTCCTGGGCAGCCTGCTCTAGCTGACCCTGTATTCAGCAGGGAGGTCAGATTAGCTGTTCTCTAGAGGTTCCTTCCAACCTCAGCTGTTCTGTGGTTCTGCCAGTGGAAAAAATAGTTTTTAAAGAATAATGTCTTAAGTTACAAGGTGATTAACCCTATGTCTGAAGCAAACTGACACAAAGTTTAAGCTGTCTTTGGCTTGAAAGCCAAAGCTGGAAAGTCTAAAGTCACAGAAGATAATGAGTTCTGAAAACCCATGTAGATGTTTGCTGTGGACATTGTATAGGTTTCATTAGGAAATTGCATTCAGTTCAGAAGGCATAGCTGTACCTCTTTTGAACAGTGACGGCAGAATGACGCTTAACGTAGTTTGTCGACTGAGCATCCTAAACATTTACAAACTTTGGCTTCAGGTTCTGACCTGTTTACTTTAGCATTGTCCTGGCTATCTTAGTACATTTTGTATAGCAGCATTTTTGGTACCGCTAACTGGTCAGCAGAAAACCATGCACTCTGTATCTTTGTTAGCTACATGGACAAAGAGAAAATGGAAATGATTTAAGACTTGAGCGTAATGTGGTCACATAGAATGCATGGCTTCTGACTGTATCATATGTGACAGCTACTTAGTTTATTATCATGGCTATATGTTTTCTTCAAGAGGGCCAGTTCTTTGTTCTTGTGGAAACTTCATTTCTGTTTGTCTCCAGAAGATGTGTTTGTCCATTTGCTGGCCTCACATGTGCCTGTGTTCCCGAGTATGTTAGGTCCAGTGATACTATTGGACTAGACACATGTCATTTAAGCAGAATAGAATTGGGAGCCCAAATTATTTCTGGGTTCTGAATTACACTTTTTGGGAAGGAGGTAATAAGAGTATATGCAAAAGGAACATGGAGTATATTTCTGCCAGGTTTTAGCTACCTGTGAGTTGATTCAATTTCTGTTTAAAGCATCTTGTTATTTTGTAGTGCTAGCTTGCTTGTCATATTCTTTTAGAAACTTTCAAGTAGGACTTTTTCTCTAAAACTGAGTGTATGTGAGTCGTAGATGAATGTTTGCTCTAACATTTTCTTCCAAAACATAGTGAATGTAGAACTTATTCTTTAGCCTTCATTAAGTAGTTATTTCGTGTGATAACTAAAATCTGAGTAGCTATGTTTGTTTCCTTCTTTTGGTTGTAGCAATACCATGATGATTTTTAAACTTTGTCACTGGTGTTTTCTTTCTAAGATTCCTTCCTTAAATCATAGGCTGATGTTTTTGCACAATACAGAGGATTGGCTGATAATTGCCTGGTAGAAAATTTCCCTGTGGAAAGGAGCTTGTGGCTAATCAAAATCTGGCAGAGCCAAATTCTATATCTCTTGACCCTTGTCTTGGCGTAGAGGGTATGTATGTCAGTGTCAGTGAACTCTGATTCATTTTATGCTGATGTTTCAATATGGATTTTGTCCCTAAGGAATGATGCAGCAATATAATGAATTAGAACAGTTTCAACTTGAGGGGTTGTGTAAATCAGGCCAGAAGTTCAGGTTGCCTGGAGCCAATCCTGCAGCTGTTCTTTACAGAGCAGAATTTAGTCTTTGGGCAGTTTCTTCTGCTCGTAATATTCTGAGGCATTCATTGCTTTGGCAGTAACAGGCTGTGAATTAACATTTCCTATTAGATGCTGTTCTTCATTAGGAGATTTATTTTTTCCCCTGCAGAAATAGTGAGGGTATGGACATCCGCTGTTGCTGGTGGTAGTGTTATAGAGGGTTCACAAATGAAAAAACAAATGGATTGGCTTTTTCAGTTTGTATCCTTTGTTTTTCTATGTCCTTTAAAAATGGTGTGCTTTGTGTGCTTGTTTCGTTCTTACCCATTCAACTGTTCCTCTGAAAGATGCATGTCTTTTATCTAGAAGGCATGGGTGAAAGAGCAATAATGAAAATAATTATAATCAAAACCATATGATTACTTAATAGAAATGTACATAGGCCCTGTCAATAACAAATACTGCCTTAGAAAGGAGAGAGAGATTTCTGGAATGGTGGGTGGCACTTTTATGACAAGTTTTAGAGCAGCATGTGCCCTTGTTGTGTCAGATCTGAAATTCTAGTTATGAATGCAGATCAATGACATGAGAAAATCCAAAATGTGGTAACTGTTAACACATTTCAACTATTGCAATGGAAATCCTCCTTCACAGAATTTGGTAATATGCAGCAGATTTGGTTGGGTAACTAATGAACTTTGTGTCCTAGGAGGCGAGTCTTAGAACTGTGCAAAATTCACTCATCTGATAAATTTGCATTCCGAAGCTGTGGCCACCAATCACTCGGTGCAGTCACTTGGATCTTGCCCATCTTGGAAAACTGTGATCATTCTAATAGAGGATATCAGATTTTTTTCCTTTGTGATTATTGTCTATGCCTAGCGTGGAATTTGAGGCACTGCATGCAGATAAGCACTGCCCACAGATTTTATCACAAAATCTAAGGTACAATACTAGCAATAGCTCAAACATTGCAGAGGCTTGACATTAAGTGTTAATAGAAGGTAAGGTACCTTCAGAACTCTGAATGTGTGAAAAAATCAGAATATCTTACATTTGTAACTGGTCCTGTCTTATTCCCTATTTGTTTAAAATCGTTTGGGTTCTTGATACACAGAATTCATTTGTAGATTAAGCATTTCAGGGTAAGGAAACATATGTTATTGGTGAGAGGCGTCTGACACTCTTTGGGGAACCTGCAGTATAATCCACTGCTTGAGCAAGAGCCTGGTGGACTCACTAGGTTAATGATGTAGTAATTTTCGTCACCTTTTGCAGTAGGTGATGGAAGTCATGAAACTTGGCTCCCTTTGGCTGTGTAAGGAAGTTGTAATTGTCATGTCAGAAAACATGGTGTGTCTGCCCTAAGCAGCGTTGGAACTGATTGTAACTAGCGGGATATGACATGAAGGGAAGGGTGTTTAAAGCTCATAAGTTTCAAACCTTGAATTTCACTGCAATGAATGGGGATCCAGTCTGGTGCTGGCAGGTGAATACAGGCCATTATATTCTGGATGAGTCAGTGACAGTGATTTGGAAAAGTAATTTTGTGCAAAATATATTGCTGTAATTCAATCAGGAGGTGGAAAAATGTGGGAAATTTTGGTTGTAGCCATGCTTGAAAGCAGTCATTTCTCCATATCCTTTAGCATTGTCTGGTTAGAAAACCAGAATCTACTGCCTCTGTCCAAACCTTTAAAAAGATATGGTTTATAATAATAGAAACTTCAATATGCTTCCTTAATTATGAGGTCATAAATAATCAGTCTCCTCTGGTTGCTTTCTCCAGGCAGATGCCTCTGCCTTACTTTAAATGAGGTTCAGGCAATTGGGTCTTATCCAGTCCTTGGTTTTGTCAAAATATTTCTTAAGGTGGACAACTTCACCAGCTGGGCTGGCAAGATAGATTCTGGAGTGTAGACTGGTTGTAGGCAGCAGTGGCACTGCAGTGTATCTGCCTGTCTCACAGGCTTTATAGGTCATGTGGAAGAAGAGAGGTGACAGAGTGGATCTCTCACCCTGTGTGTAAGAACTGGAGGAAATTAACAGAATGCTTACCCAGTTGTGTCCTCAGATTCATTCAAGGAGAAGAGATGTAATTGGAAATTGTCATTCCTGCTGAAACAATAAAAGCAGTTGATTGCTGCCCCAGTGAGAGCAGAAATGGAGTCTGCTCTCAATTACTAAACTTAAAGGCAGTTCTCCCATACCAGTACAACTGTCCAAAAGAGAGAGATGAGAGGGGTGATTTTTGAGATTGCTACTATAAAAGGTAGCTTCTGAAAACAGTTTATCAGGGTGGGTTGGTTATTTTGTGTTGGAGATATTAGCACCTCAGCTTTCTGTGACGAGAAGTCTTCACAAATCATAAACCCTGTGTGCTTCATGTTTAATTCTCAGACAGAGAGGAAATGGGCTTCTGGTGTAAAATACGACTGTAGCCCCTGAATGCTGCAAAACTTTGCTACTTTATATATTTCACATTGGCAACTTAATAGCTAATGAGATAATCATCTTTGGTCTCTATTGTTCTTTCCGTCAAATTCAGGAAATTCCTACCAAATAGTGCCTTCATCTGTCACTGAGCTTCTCCACATCTCATAGCATTGTATAGTTACCTACCAGTAGTCACTGCACACATGCATAACCATTGAGGAGTGCTCTTGCCTTGTCACTACTTGTGAATATAAAAGGATAAAAGCAGAAAGGAATATTTCTTCCAGTAGGCAGGGGCACTTACTAGAAGAAAAAGAATAATAAAGCTTGGAAATGCGACTGCTGCTGAAATAGTCATGGAATCATAGAATAGTTAGGGTTGGAAAGGACTTTAAGATCATCTAGTTCCAACCCCCCAGCCATGGGCAGTGACACAAAGCTTTCTGGCCAATGCACCTAAAAAACTTAGCCCTTGCCCTGCACTATTTGCTTCCAAGTGTGCAAAACCTGGTGTCTACATAAGTTTTGTTTTCTCTGAATGTCTGCCTTACATAGGAAGTGCCTGAAAACTTTCTTTTGTCTTCACAAGGGACTTGTTCAGACATTTCCCCGTTCTTACGTGATACGTTAGTATTCTGGGATTTGTAGAATCTAAAGAGACTGCAACTTTTTTGTGTGTTCATCTGCCCTTTTTTGGCGTATCCATCTTTGCTTGTAAGCCTTTTTACTGTGCAAGGTCTGAGTACTGCTGCATTCCAAACCTCACCTTTTCAGAATCTAAATCATGTCAGAAGAGATTGGTAATTGAAAGAAGAGAGGGTGATTGAAATCTATCCGAAATCGGACATGGAACTGGTCCATAGTTTAAGCTTTTTAGTGAATAGGAAGTTTATACACATGCAGTAGCTGCATCAGTTTTTTCCCCTGAATGCTGCTAAATTGAGTTCAATATATTAATTTGTACCTGTTCTTTTGGCTAATGCAGCATTTCAGAAATGAATTACCAAGCAAATAATTTTTAATTTGTTTTCAGATTAAAAGCCTTGTTCCCTGCAATAGCCAGTGATGCAAACCAGCTGTACCACTGCTTGATTAAGATAGGTTTACAGCTGCTTTACATAACCAGAGCAGTGTGAAACAGCTGGATTGTGTTAGGGAATTTGGCCTGAGAACTGTTAAAAACTCAACTGGACAATTCTGAAATTCAAGAATGATCTCCATGGTCTAGGAAGGAACCATATTCAAGTAATACATTTATTTGCTTGGCTTCATCCACCTAAATAATCTTGAAACCTTTACTTAGATGCAATCTCTGCTAGAGAGCTGTTGCCGTAGTTAGTATTTTGTCTTAACCTGCTTACATATTTGGTAAATCGATCCTCTGATTTTCATGTGCAGGTTACATACCAAGTTGGGGGATTGAAACTTGGAATAATAAAATTACATATATAATTATATATTAAAAATTATATATATATTTTATATATATTAAATTACCCCTGAGCAAATCTCAAAGATTAAATGCAAACACAAGGCTAACACAAATTTATCTATGCAAAGATAACTCTTAATAGCTTATGAAATTGCCACCATGACAACACTGAGACCTAACATCATCCTTTGTGACTGTGGGAATTTGAACTCATTTTGAAAACACAGTTGCTGAAGTCACGTCATATAAGCAGTCGAGGGAGACAGGTACATTTGAGAAGGCATTTCAGGTCTTAAGGGGCTGACTCATGCTCATTGAATGTTTTTCTCTCTTAAGCTACCTAAATGTAGGTGAACTAAATCTATTCCCAGGTTCTGTTTTTCCCCATTTTCAAAGCCATTCAAGAGCAGGCTTTTGTTTTTATTTTTTAAATCTATGGAAGAAACTCGTCATATTTGACATGCTGGTTGGAATGATGCAGTTTTCAGAGGCACTGAGCACTTAAAGGCAAGTTTTCTTTCTTTAATAAAGTCTTGCCTTTCTGTGCAATTCTGTTAATTTTCTGTGTGTTTGCTGGCATTTTCCACATTCTGAACTGTGACATATGTTTGGAATATATAATTTTACAAACCTCTCAAGTCATAAATTGTGCTCATATCAGTACACTGCAGGATGAGGTCTTTGTGGTTTAGACTGCAGTTACAGTTGTTTTTGTTGATCCAAACAATTGTTTCTCCTACAGGAAAATCGAAATGGCAAGCTGGTGGGAAGACAAAGAGAGTGACTCAAGGCACACATAAGGCTGCAAAACAGGTATCTGCTCATTTGGAATGAGATGTACTGCATAAAAATGTTTTGTGATATCACTGATACATTGTTGGCTAAATAATGCATACATAAAACTGTGTATTCGTTGTATTTTAAAAACATGCAAGTTTCAAAGTCAAATATTTAGAAGTTTAAAAATGCCAGAATTTAGGTTATCTTCCTCAGCCTTTACTTATGGCACTTCCTAACCTCTGGATGTGTGTCTGTTTTCTGTTGTGGGAGAGAATTTCAAGTTCAGTAAGGACAGTGTCACGGGGCCAAGTGCTTATTTGGTATTTTCATCTTAAACAGACATGCTTCAGAATCCTAGGGAATATCTTGTGCTGTGGATGGACAGTCAGTCTCTTAAGGAGACATATCCCCATATGGGTGACTCATCTGGACACGCAGCATCAACAGATACGTAACACTGAGGTGGCATATCAGTACTTCCAAGTAGGCACATAGTGATTCCTGTCTGTGCCAGCATTTGTGAAGACAGTTGGATGTTCTCTCTCTGCTCCCATCACATTTAGCATATTTACAGTCCTCTGCATCTGTGCAGCAAAGCAGTACCAGATCAGTTACTCTGCATATTAACACTAAAAATTGAAACAGATTTGTTGTAGGTAAAGCTGTTAAATTACAACTTAAACCAGCATGAGGATGCTTTCAGACTTGGTGTAAGTAGGAGCAACTTGGTTCATTGACACAGCACTTATATTGGGTTGAATTGAGCTTGCAGTGTTAACAATATGGTGAGTGGAAATCTTAGCCCAAGTAGTTGTCTACAGTGTGAAGGCTTCCTTTTGTAACTTATTTGATACTTGCTGACATCTCCTCTGCAGGGCAACCACAACATGTCAAGCAGAGGGCTGGCCACATCAATATTTTCCTAGTGTTAATGCTCATATAGCAGAATGAGGGATTAAAACCCATAATCATATGTAATGTCTTGGTAATAGAATTTGACTGTGATGGAATATTGCTGGTGTGATTATTAGTAAAATGTTATTTTCATATCTGGATGTACATATTTGTCAGGATAAGTAATGCAGAATATGTAATTTTCTAGTGTGCTAGGAGGCAGGATATCTGGTACTGTTGTACAGCAGGTTACGGATGTCAAAGAAAGAAATCCGGTTCTACATAGCAGCAGCCTATACTGAAGATCAGAAAGTGTGTTTTAAAACCTCAGGGCAGCGGGGTGAGGTAGTCTTCCTCAGTGAAAATTTCTGTTTGACAAAAATCTGAGTATGTTGAAAAAAAAGTGTGTTGTGCAGAAACCCAACCCCTTTCCCTGCCTGTGTTTGTTGTGTTCCATTTTGTCTTGTTTTCTCAGAGCACTACCGTAGACTGTAAATTAACAACAGCAGCAGCAGCTGGAGATAAAAACTTTGACAAAAGCCCAACAAAAACAAGACAACCTCGAAAAGTTGATCTGCGAGCTCGATACTGGGCATTTCTGTTTGACAACCTCAGACGGGCTGTTGATGAAATCTATGTTACATGTGAATCGGATCAGAGTGTAGTAGAATGCAAGGTAAGTCCTCAGCTGTTCTTTGCCTGGTGTCACACGGCTCTTACAGTGCCTTTTTATACTTTACAAAAATCCGAACAATTTGAGCTTCAGAAATGTGTTATTTTGTGATTTGTATTTAGTAAAGGCTTGTAAATAGGAAAAGAGATGGCGTAGCATCATAGAATCATAGAATTTGTTCTGGTTTAAGAACATAATTTCAGCTTGGGCAGTGACTAATTTTTGAAGTGTATAAAACGTGCATAATGTTATTAGATCTCAGTATTTTTATGAAATTAGGTTCTGCTTACTGAGTTCTGATTTTGTTAATTTTCTGACGAAGCATTCATTTTTTCCCTGTGATGTTTTTTACTGTAGATGGCACTGTTGTGATTCAGCCTTTTTCACATTCGTTTGCTGCTTTTCAGGTGGCTTTACTATACATTGCTCCCTTTTTGCAGTGACAGTTTTCACTCTTCTAATTCTCTCTGTGGTGTTAAGAAAGTGGTGGTTGAGCATGAACAGTGCTTGGTTGGAATGTCATTGTAAGGTGTGCTGCCTTTGAATAACCTGATGAACGTCTTTGGGTTTATGATGATTTTCTAGTAGAGCTGTAGAAAGACCACTGTCACTGAATCCACATTACTCATTTTTTAGACATGGAGTTTTATCACAGTTAAGAGAAGGCAGAAGAATATGTTCAAAAAGCAGTGTGAAATATATGACTTCTGTTTTCATGTTAAACATGGCTGAAAATTCAACGCATTCTGGAAATGATTATCTAATCACTGTAAAAAAATTACATATATCAATTTAAGTCAACCTTTTTTCATATCATATGCATCTCGTTCTCTGCTGTAATCAGACACAGCCAAATTGACTTTGAGATTAGCGTACAAATACAGTTCATTGAAAGCAGGTTTGAGAACTGAACAGTAGCTAGAGGCTTCCAAATTGCTGGTTGGTCTAAGGCATCTAACATTCTGTTCCTGAACTGTCTTCCTGCTCAGGAAACCTCTCCGGAGAGTTTTTCAGTTTAGGAAAATCAGTCAGCCTTGTATTGTAATTAGATTAGCATTTTAAACTCTGATGGCTGGAAGAACAGAGGTGTATTTGTACCATTGTCACATATTTTTGGCCTTAGATATCATTCAGCATTTTAATCATGCTACTTGATCTGTTCTCGGATGGAGATACTGCATAGCCTAAGTGGGAGTCTTCATTTTTAGTACGTTTGATAATGATGGATGTAGCTGTGTGTATCACCTTACTTGTTTGCAAGACAGAGGTGGAGAAAACACAAAATGAGTAAACAGAGGACTCCAGTGATGTGAGTTGTAAAACTTCTCTAACATTCATGTTGCTTTTTCCATTAAAAGATTTTGGCACTCTTACCTGAGTAGCTGGAATGTGCGTTTTTGTTGTGGTCTTTTGGGGGGTCAGATTTTCTTTTTAAAAAGTTACTTTATTTATTTATTTCACTTTTGATAAATTAATAAACTTTCTGTTAATTAATCTGTAAAATATAAAGCTGTTGTATCCTGCAAATTATTTTTACTAATGATGTTTCTCTTCTCTTGATTGTCATTCTTTATTTTGGGGTGATTATTGTTGGCAGGTACAGTCTGGTTTCTGCCAAAGGTGGAATTTTCAATGTGTTCTATCAAATCACAGCAGAGTATCTTGGCTGGTGTCTTTGAAGTGAGTGCTTTACATAACTCTTACTAGAAAGGCATATAACATTTGTACTACATACCTTAGCTTCAGCCCAGGGAGTGACCAACCTTGTCATTAACATGGAGGCCTGTTTTAATTTTGGATGCGATATTAGTGATAATGAACAGCAGATCCTTGTGGAAACTGCAAGTCTTCCTCATCTGATCCTGAAAAGCTGTTGTCCGTCAGCTGAAATACCTCATTTCAATGCAGCCTTCTTATTATGGAATATACAGAAAGTGCTTACTGTGGTGCCTCAACCTTTTAGTTCACAAATTAAAATAATGATCTAGTCTCAGAGTTCTGTTGGCAAATGGGATTTATTAAGAAGCAATCACGCGACGTGTTCCAAGAGTTCATATAGCTTAGCAGAAGGTCTGTGTCCTACGGTAAAAACAGTTTAACTCAGTCTCTAGTTTAATCATAACAATTCGGCCATATGTGGCTCAGTTCAGATAATAATCAGCATGTGCTCATCTAAAACACTTTTGCTTTAATGCCTTGGTTTTGGTGCTATTGCTGCAATGTTTCTCCCAAGCAGCAAGTTTCATGCATTGTATTGACTGTTCTGATTGTGCCTGGTCAGACCTTGCAGGATCCCTGGTCATGCATTTTGCTTACTATTTGAAAAAGTTGAAACAATGAACAGAACCGAGATTCCCTTTCTGTGTCAGCTTGGGTGTCCAGTGTTGGAGGAAAGATGTGTGTATTAAGGTTATTCCAGGGACAGCTCCAACCAGTTGAATGTGCAGGACCAGGAGGATGCAAAGTACTTCAATGCCTCTAATTGAAGCATATGTAAGTAATGGCATAATGTTAGGCATTATATGAATTCTGTGCGATCTGATGAGGTATCTCCCTCACCCTGTTATTGTTGGTAGGCTCCCGATAATGTAGCTATGGCATGGCAAAATATGCTTCATTGGCAGGAACAGGATGTCTGTTGTGTGTAATGCTTTTATTAGGATTTTGGACTTAGAAGGCCAGGTTTAACGCAGTTGTACCATGAGTCTCGTTGGTCCCATGTAGCCATGAGTTTCTGTCATCCATGCCATAACTTGTCATATCAGTGGACCAATTTAACATAGTCATGATAGATTTTGTGAGAGTAGGTGGCTGGCTTGGAAGAAGACATGCTGTTAAGTTTCACATTGCAGAACTACTCTGTATTCATTGGACACCAGGGGATTCAGAGAGAGAATAAGAGAACATGAATGTGCCAACTGAGGGAAGAGGGATTGTGTGGGGTGCTGGTTTTTGTTTTCTTGGGGTTTTTCTACAGTGCTTGTTGAGTTTTTTTCTTCCTCTTTGGGCAGGAGTTCTTCAGCTCATTCTTACACTATTTCCATTTTTATGTGTTATAGTACTGGCCTTCTGAATGATTTTAAGATGAAAATTCTGTTCATTGCAAATGAAAGCTCATCTGCAAATGGAATGGATTACCTTCACTTTTATGTTCTTTTCTGCAGCGTTTTCATACGACATAAGAAAATATGTAGTGGTTAAATGTTCCAAGAGATGCCAACAGACGCATTAGCTTGGTTGAAAATGGGTTAGTGTGTTTCTGCTATACCTGTAGAATCGGGAGGTTTTGATAAATGAGAGCTCCATTTTGACACATTTACTTTTCTAACTCATTTGACAGAATATCTTGGTAGGTCTTTTCATGAAGTACCGTTTTAGTTTTACTGCTGGATGCATGAGGGAAGCAATGTTAAATAGGGAACCAGAATGGTCAAACTGTTAACCTCTGCTTTGCTGGTGTTTAAGTGGGATTTTAGAAAAAATCCTGAATCCTTGTGATCAGAAGCTCCCTTAATTTCAAGTTCTTGAGTAATGTCTCCTCAAACTTCTGTTTTGGTCAAATGGACATACACTGTTCTATTTAAACAGTTGTATAAAGATTGTCTTACAGGAAGACCTGGGTAAAAATTAAATCTGACAACTTCTGGCATTTAAAACCTTCAGATTAACCTGCTATAAAAATGTTGTGTTGTTTCTTTGTACTTTTTGTTATCTGGTATTCTTACAAGTTGGTATAGTTTTATTGATCATGTTGTCACTGAAGATAATGTTTGATGCTTCCCAAAGCGGAAAGGGCTCTAGTGGCTGGTTGTGGTTGAAACTGCATACGAAAAGGTTGTGGTAGGGGTACAAACAGTGGGAATGTGTGTAAGAGGATCAGTGGTTGTGTTTACTTTCTTTCAGCTTTGAGCACTGCTGAAGTTAGTATTTTGCTGTTGATTTTGAATTGAGAACTCTCAAATCATGTATATAGATACATAGATGCAGCTTTGATGCTTTGCATGTAAAGGTGTAAGGAACGTGGTTGAATTACTTCTAAAATGCATAGTTCTCAAGTTTAAGCATCATCATTTACTGTGCATAGATCAGTTTGCACAGTAGTGATAGAGATTAAATATATATTCCAATAGATTTGTCTGTGACCTTCAATGTTTCAAAATGCAAATTGTGTGCATATTCTGTACATCAGTTTGGTTTCTGTGTGTCTAATGTTCCTATGAATATTTTATTACCTAGTATTTTCTAGGTTTGGGTGGCGAGCTTAGCCAGAAAAGAAAGAATAATCCCTTTCAATCTCTCTATTCTAAAAGGAATTAAGCCCCAAATTATTTGTAGACGGAGGAAGCCAGATTCTGTAGTCAATTTTAGCCAGTGGAATGTCGGTTAATTGAACAGAGGAGTGTGTCTTCTGCTGCTTTCTTTTATGGTCTTCAGGTGCCTCAGCAACTGAGTTTGTTTCTATGTGTGTGTGTGTGTGTGTATAAAAGAAACAATATACCAGCATTTAAATAAAACTCTTACTGTTAGAATTTGAGCAGGTAGATCCAGCAGCTCAGGATACAGTAAGCCTCGGAGAATCTCTAACTACTTGAATTGCTGGGGGTTTATCCTCCTAGGGTGATTTCATGGCTTCAACTGTTTTTATCTTCAACAAGGCTGAATCTTATTATGTGAAAATGTAGTTCTCTGTTCTTTTTAAGGTGCTTTTTAGCGTTACTTAATGCTTATACAAATAGTCTTTCTGCCTCGCATTACTTAGTATATTTCTGTAAGGCTTTGCTATGGGTACTTTCGCTCCTTGTTTCTAAAGCTTACAGATACATTCGTAAATCAGTCTCCCCTGAGCATAGTTCAGTGGAAACAGTTTCATTCTGCTTGAGATTCTTCTCTCCTCTTGCAAGCTGGAAAATTCAGCAATGAAGTTCTGTTGGTCTGATTCTCACAGATAGCACAAGATAATCTAAAGAGTAAAGTAGAGAAAAGCCTTTCCCTTAAAATATTTGTCATGTTGCATAATGTTATTATGTGAAAACCAGCTGAAATAACTTTAGTTGAGGCCTTCCGATTGGGGTGATATCTGAGAGTATGAATTGATTGAAGGCCTCCCAGAAGGAGAGGGGAACTTATTTCATTAGAGTCTCTTGCTGAGAACATCTTGTGAGGGCTGCTGTTGGTTCTGGGTATGCCAATTCTAATGAATTCAGTCTATGTGTGCAGACTGAGACCTGTGGTCATCCAGGCTGATTACCAGCTTTTAAGACAGCCAAGAAAATAAAACCATTTCTAAATATGTTGGAGCTGGAAGTAGAAACCCAAGATTTTCCTGATGTCAGTGAAAAGGAAATCAGCAATAATTCAGTATAATGGCCAAGTTGATCAGGACAGGATCTTGATCCCGTTTCCGCTGATAAGAGCCAGTTGAACTCTGTCCATTTTACTTTTTTTGCTGGATAAGTTTTGACTTTATAAAAAGCATCTACTACTTTTTGCACCTAAATTCTTTTCGTTGCTAATCATTCCCCAATTTCCCCACTAGAGTCATTTCTATCAATTCTGTAACCATTTTCAGCATTAACTTAGTATGTTGTTGTACTGATGTCTTCATTCTTTGAGCCCCTAGAACATTCCCAGTTAGGAGAATTTCAGCATGGAATGAACTCTGTTCTGTAGGAGAGAATTGATTTTCTTTTTTTCTCTGTAAACCGGAGGTGATTATGAGTTTCCTTGAAAGTCTGAGCGGATCACGTTTGTATTAGAATGCTTACAGTTCTTTTTCTGTGTTTTTCACAGGACAGTCTTTCATCAGTATGCTTTTATGGAATATGTATTTAAATTGCTTTGAGTAAAAACTTGTGAAAAATACATGTCTTCTGTTGCTGGAATTGGAGATCTTTAGGCAGTGGTTGTTTATGTCTCTAAATGAATTGACATTTACATTGTTGTCATCATCTGTAGATGAGTCAACAGTGAAGGGCAGTCTGGATAATCCTAGATATATATATATATTTATATACACACATCTAAGAGACTGTGTGTTCCAGCAGCTTTACTGTCTAGAGTTTGCTGCTTAGTGGCTTCTGCAAAGCTAGAATGATACTATTTAACAAAGCACACCAATTGGGAGAATTCTAAATTACAGGTAAATGATTCTGGTTTTCTCCTCTGCATCTGTTTTAGGGTCTTTGTTTGTTTGTTAATTTTAAATACTCTCTGCCCTGTGCCGAGGTTGGCATAATGAGAGTCCTTTGGCTAGAGAAGCTGCTTCCTCTCATCCCTCTCCAAAGATGTAAGAACTGCTTTTGTTTAACCTCACCCTGGAGTTGGCTTTAAGTGTCTGTAATTCAATTGTCTGAAAAAAAGCTACAAGGAATTTTTGAAAGCAGCTTTGGTGTCAGAGAACTGAAACATCCAGTTAACCTTAAAAATATAAATCTGAAGAAAGCAAGGAGGAATATAGGCTGCCTGCTATCAATGTGCTCCAGTACATTGGGAGTGTGTTTTGGTAACTATATAATTAAAATACTTGGTATAGATCATGAACCAATATAAAGTATGCATAGTTTGTAAGATAAACCACGTATTTCTAGCCTTAACAATAATCTAAAGTACAGATGTGGCGACCGAGTTAATTTCTCTGACATGCATTCTACTATTTTGAATTGTAGTAACCTTAAAATCCTATGCTCTTCCATGCTTCCCTGTTTTCCTTCTCCTTGTTTGAGAATGGGAGAATAAGTTTCAGTTGTTACAGGATTTCCAAACATAGAAACTTCTGTTCTTAGGGATTATAATAGGTCTGTCTAGGACCCAAG
>JAOEHX010011779.1:0-18949 GCA_025448015.1 Bolborhynchus lineola
AAAGACACTACGTGTAGCCTCAGGGCTTTGCCCTGAAGCAGCACAGTGCTGGCACCGGCTGTATTCCCATGGCTACACGGCCATCTCATGGCCCATCTCAAAAACACTCCTCCTCCACTTCTGCTTTGCGGCTAAATAAAATAGATTTTTATCTGGACAGAATTCATAGGAGCATTTCATGATCATTTTCATGCTTTATTTTCAAATGCAGGAAATAAACCCCAAATTATGTATGAATTCCTAAACTTCTGTTCAAATCCACTAGTGCAGCCTCCAGAAACTGAGCAGAGTCCCATCAATGTCACCAGCATTCAGTATTATTAGATCCTGATTAAGAATCAGTGCTCATTTGCAAACTACTGAATACACAGCCAATTCCAAATGTTTCACCTACAGTAAAACCTCATTTTGAAGGGAAGTGACTCTCATTTTAAGTAATGATATGTATAATCTCAAACTCAATGAATCAAATATGAACTCTGCAGCTGTCATAGCACTAAAACATTACAGAATTCAACGGGGGATACAGTGTAACATACATGAAACCTCAAAAGTTAAAAAATTCGAATATAAAGTATACCATCAACCCCAGTTAACTTTCAAAGCTGCTTTATAGCTGAAGCTTAAAAAAAAAAAAAAAACTCTTTAGAAATATTTTAGAAAGCCCTTGTTGCACCTGAAACATTACTACTCTTCAATATTTGCCCATAAATTTCCAAATAAAACCTTCCATAAATCAGATTACAAAACGCCTTATAACTAGAAACAACTTCTGGTTGGAGATGACTACTACTAAAACTCAGCAACTAAAAGCCTTTCAGCAACAGGCTCCAGGAAATGTAAGATATCCAACTAAAATACAAGGTGGAGACTTGGGAACCAGACTGTAATTACTCTGTCTTGAGTTTTCCTGGAACAGCTGTACTAACACCTGAACTCTTATTAAAGAGTACTACAGGATGTTTAATGGTAGCAAGCAGCCAGAACCTGATTTGAAACAGGATTCAGAGGCAGTACTTCCAGGAATCCAAACTCAGGACACTTGGGAACTGATCTGTAACCACTACAGGTGAAATGTTATTTACTGACTTAACAGCACTCTTTAAAGACAAGAAGAAAACCTGAGAGAAAGGCTGGACAGCTGACTAACTAGAAAGCTCAGGTCACGGCAGTAGGATGGCTAAGTCATGCAGAGATCAGCCTAGGTTTGCCATCTGAATAGGTTCCTGAAGCCCAGAGTAGATCCATAAACTGCACTGGGTGCTGTGTAGACCCAGGGCTAGCAGTACTAAGTATAGGTAGGCATATCTATTAAAAACGCCAGACATATACTAAGCATTTCAAGTTCTCAGTGATCTCTGCTATCAGGAAAGGATTTGCAAACCTATTCAACTTGATATATGACACATAAAAAACTATACCTTCCCTATATACCAGATCAACTGCAGAACTGCAAGGAATATATCCAAGCAACAGCTGCGAATACCCACTTGGAGTGATCCAGGTCACTCACTAGCCTTCACTGAACACCAATTAAATCTCTGCCACAGCGCCTACATAGAGACATCCACATGTCTTAAACCTCAAAGTGAATCCCATCCCATATGACCTTGTATTTCACAGCATAAGCTCACTTCTAAGCAAGAGAATAAAAAAAAGCTTCCCATCTTCCCATCAGAAAATTTCTTTTCCTTTATTCCAAAAGGATTCTTGCAGGTTTCATTAATCCAATAGTATGACATGCTACAAGAAAAATAATAGTCTGTGACATACCCGCTAGGCATACCTAGTGTAATATGTGAATATTGCAATAGTTATTTAATATACTCTGCATATGATAGCCCTATCCTATGTAAAATGCTGTGTAGGCATATGATACAGAAATAATGCATATTGCCTTGTCACTACATTCAACACAGAATTAGAAAATTAAAGCAGAGCAGGTGGAGGAGAAAGAGTCTGAAAGTAAGTAACGTAAGTTTCTATGTGTGTGGCTTGGGGTTGCTGCTTCATTCTCACATAATAAGCATTGTAAGAATAGCCAAGTTTTCCTGGACCTCAAAACCCACAACTTTTTCTTTGTTTCCACCTTGCATTGTCTCCTGAAACTATGGTGAACAGAGAAATATGTCATAGAATCATAGAATAGTTTGGGTTGGAAGGGATCTTAAAAGATTATCCAGTTCCAACTCCCCTGCTATGGACAGGGACACCTTCCACTAGACCAGGGTCCTCAAAGCCTCATCCAACCCAGCCCTGAGCACTGCCAGGGATGGGGCAGACATAACTTCCCTGCCTAACCTGTGCAAGTGCCTCACTACCCTCAAAGGGAAGAATTTGCATGCATATATCCGAGAATGATGAGCATTATCCCTGCCTCTGGATACTCTTCCTGCCACTGAAACATTTAGAGCTCTATTAACAACCCAAAACAGTCTATGCTAAAACCTTAAGTTTTAACAATTTATTTGTACGGAAAATGAGATGAAAATATAATGAAGACAGCCTAGGACAGGTTGTACCCCAGTAGGTCAAACATGAAGGCCAATGTCCAGCTTTTGGCAGTAGTCAAGGTTCAACACCTAGAGAACTACATTAACCAGGGTAGCCAGCAGTGACACTGTAAGCTCAAGCCTCAGGGCTTTCTAATTAACAGTTCCTAGTGGTGTGACTTCCATGTATTTGTCCAGACATTTCTTGATCCCACGTGAGCTTTCAGTATTCACAACACCCAACAGTACTGTGCTTTACAGTTAGTTATGCTGTTTTAATTATTTTGAAATTGCTCTTTATCTCCTTCATGTGGCACCCTCCAGCTATGTACTTGAAGAGACAGTGAAAAAATGTTCCCTATTTACTTTCTCCTTATTACTTGTGACTTGAGAAACATTCCCTGTCATGTTTTCAAAGCTCATTAACCTTCCGTAGTAGTACTAAATGGCTAAAATTTAGAACAGCATCAATTACAGCCTACTAAGATTTCACCTCACTTTTCTGTTTTCCCACACCTATTTCATTAGCCCAGATGAGTGTATAAGGCATTTTTCTTTCAACTTTACAATTACTATTTTTGGGGTTTGTTTTTGGTTTTATCTCAGGAGAGAGTGGCACCCATATTAAGAACCTGAAAACAGTGGCTGCAGTGTCCTCCTGATTTCAGGATTACTCAAGACTTCACAGAAAGCACAAGCACAATTACACAAACTTTCCACCTGGCTGGTGGAGCTGCTGAAGGAGTCCACTATTGACACCAGACTTTATTCCTATGTCTGAGCCCACCTCCCAAAAAGCACTTGTGCAGTTGTGAATGGAGCTGTGCAATGAACCTGAACAGTCAACTAGGTTAGGCAAAGAAAAACAGAGCTGCTTTTCAATTTGGGTCGCTTCCCCAGCATGCTTTAAAGCTCAGCCTTGCTACAGCTGCCTCAGCATGACTGAGAAGCTATTGAACAGAAGCATGGCACGGGAAGGAGCAGCCGAGCACAGGGACAAGGACAGGAACAATTTAAAACATATTTCCCACCAAAGACAAAAGTAATGATTCCACACCCATATGAGAACCTGTTCAAAAATCCAGTCCTGACACTCACTTGAGCACCACCCTCACCTACCTGAGTCTATAGAAATCAATCAAGCATATAACTGGTACTGGTAAACATTACTCCCACAGTAATACAAGATCACATCAGTTCTCTACTTTTTACCTCATCGTCTCTCTCAGAGAACATTAAGCAGTCCTGTTTGTACTTGCTAAATGTGTGAATGGCCACTGCAAGCCAAGTCGGAAATGCAGTTCCCAAATTACAGGCAGTTAAGTCAGGCAGAATAAACCTGACACAGAGTTTTGAACAGCTATTTCTGCAACAAATTCCATGGTGTATGAGAAGTATGCATCTTAAAGGATTGTACTGATAGACCTATTATCAAGGGCAATGTGCAAACTAGATCATACCAGTTTTGTTATGCAATAGTTCTGCTTTACTATTTATCCTTTTCATTTGGCATAGTCATTTTTAGCTCATTAACTCCTCAGCCATTCTGAATTCCTGAAACACCCCTATAACTAGGCAGGGATTTGTAAATAGTCTTTGATTCGACATCCCCTGAGACAGTGACTGGCTGCACAGCAGGGCACAATGAATTTCTGTGTATTTACTTATAAAATAAACATCAGGACATTTCACTTAAAAAAAAAAAAAAAAACCTCCACAATATCTTTCTTTTATATTAAACCCCCTTGCTTTTTAAATAACGTTTGTATTTTAGAATCACAAATCAGACCTTAGGATAAAATACGCATGGCTTTTTTATATCTTTCCTTACAAAATCATATGCTACTGAGAATCTTGTGAGGTTTGTATAGTATCTTGGGCTCGTCATGAGAGAAGGATCACCTCATCTCATGGTCCCTGTTTATTTCTGGGTTTGCTTCACCAAAGTAAACACAACTTTATTCACATCTACCATAAGAAATGAAATCTGTAATTTGGCAATGTTATACTCACGTTCACTTCCACCTCTATGGACCAGTCTCCTAGTGGAGGGTTCATTGATAACTGAAATTTTTTGGAAACTACACCCAAATCACCTTCCTCCATCAACCACTGCTGAATCAATTTCTTCCGAGGGTCCTAGGAGAAAAGCCAGGCTGCACGTTAAATATGAGTGGTCTTGCTAGCAAGACTTAGGCAGCAATACATCTGAACTTTATTTGTAACATAAAGTTGAAACACATGACAAATTCCAATGTATAGCTAGATTTCTGTGGGTACTTACGCGGATATATAAATTCAGAGATGCTTTATAAGGTCTGAGATCAGGAAAGACAGTGACAATCCGAAACATCACTTCTTGTCCTGATTTATAAATAGATTTATCGGTCTGGATGAATACCGAGATGCTCTTTGACATGTACATCAAGCTGGTATGGTTAGAGAAGATGCGCCGACCATCAGCACGGCCTTCCACCAGTAGTTCGTAATTCCCAGAAGGACTGTTCAAAGGCAGCTATAAAGAAAATAGTAACTCTCTATTAAGTATCCAAAATATCCTTGAAGATACTATAATTCCAGAAGCATTTGACATAAAGGTCTGAGATATTCCTGATCTTGTCAGAAGAACGTATCATCCTCTCTTTTTTCTTTTCATAGTTTGTTAGAAATTTTATGGGGTTTATCTTAGGGGCTAATATTTTTCTGACTTCAACACTTTTTGGTAATGAATTTTCCAAAAATGTAAAAGCAGGACATAAGAAAACCTTGCACTTCTTTTCATAAGCTTCAGCTTCCCGTCCTATGTGGTAGAAAAATAAAAGTCAGACTGAAGATCTCATGAGGTGAGGTTTTTCTGGTTTTCAATAGAAAACTCACCGATTTTGTCTCATTTCAGTTTAATAATTATGTAATTACAGCACATACTGCTATTCATCCAGAAAGTAAAAAAATTATTCTTCCCAAAATGTTAAGGAACAAAGGAAGAGACATTTTGCATGGTTAGCTTATTTAGGATAGACACTGAAGGTTCCTTCAGTGCTGGCAGTAAACACAGACAGCTATCACTGGAAGCAAATTTAGATTGAGCAAGCAAAGGGCGGGCTCGCTCTGTGCCTCTCCAGTGGACAGAAAATTCTAGAGCTCGTAATTCAGATGCATCAGTTCATTTCTTAAAGTTAGGTGGGAGGAATCCCAGTCACAACAGTTGAAAGTCTTGAAGCAGAGCTGCTACAACACAAGAGACTTTCAACTTCAGCAGAGACTGAATGACCCCAGGGTTACCCCAGCCCAGATGCCGGCTTCTGTACCACCATCTGCTTAGAAGTGTTTCTTTGAAGAAGAAAAAGGGGTTTAATATGACACATAGCTCATTTCAGCAAGCAGCCCTGCTAAAAAGCTTAAGTGTCACATGCTTCTGTTTGCAGTTACAACAGTAAATCTGGAGTAAAATCTCTAGTCAAGACAACTAAAACAGACAGGCTTGCATTTTTCAGCATAACATATGGAAATGAAAAACTCTTGCACTGGTAATGAAAATTACAGCTGTTAACTCGCCAGGCACAGCACTTCAAAAGTATCCTGTCAAGGTCTATAATGAAAGGCTGTTGCACTGTCAAAACTAATCTTAAGGGCACACAGTGAGGTAACGGAAATTCCCAAACAGGGAAAAATGTCAGAGGCTGATAAATGAGGTAGATGTAGAAGTCTGTATCGAATATGTTTCTGTTTACCTACAAAGAGGAATCAACTACATTTCATCCCTCTCTGTTGACTTTCTGTTTCTAAAAACAAGACAGGGAAGAAACCATCAGAAAGAATTAAAATAAACAGGCTCTTTTTCACCCAGGAGCAGGCATACGATGAAACAGGAAGAAGAGATTCCCCATTTAAAATCTGGACTTATATAACTAAATTTAGATGCAAAGCTCCACACTGAAATAGATTCTGCATTCTCTCAACAGGATTTTGTATACACATTGCCAAGAGCATATGATTCACATATTTCAACACTCCCCAGCTTCCATGCCAAGTATTCTGGAATATATTAAATAGGAAGAACAGCCTTAGTTATTGCCACTGTCAAATACTACCTCAAAATTAATTAATTTACAAATATTACCATTTATTGAAGATGTTGTATTCCCTAAAAAGCAGACAGGACTCCCTATGAGAAGTCCAGCAACCACTGTAAACATTCAAAATCAAAATGGGGGGAAATTTTGCTTGTTTTATCTCATCATAGCAATGAATTGTACATTTGCACCATTATTTTAACACACTTGCAAGGACTGTTTTAGATATCTTCTTTAGAAGTCTGTAAATGCCAGTTAGAAACCTCATGCATTCTGCTGTACCTATTTTCCTATCATAAATAATGATCCATAGCATGGGGTTTATTTACTTTTATATTTCAAAAGGTATCTCCTTACTGCAGCATGGTGACAAAACTGTGTGTTGTAGGTTTCTTGATGCAAAAGCCATCAGCAAAGAAGTTTGCTTTGCCACAGTAGTATATTCGGACAACTGAGGTGCAAAGTAACCCTTTTGGGTCACACATCTATGCTAACAGAAACTGCGCTAATACACTTCTAGAAGGTCACTGTACAATCATGGTAAATAACTATTTATCCCATCCCCACCTACTATTTCTCTAAAGGGCTGTTTCTCAACCCAAATATGAACATGACATCTTTTAAACAGCAGGTAGTAGGAACATGCTGTGAAAATATTTTACCTTAGTCAGTACATCCCCCAAATGAATGTTATTACTATCCCCATTTTGGCACTCCTAATGCAAGAGAGAAAAAGGCCATCTCCTGTACATCTCCTGACCACAGCAGCCATCATTATAAGCACCTCAGACAAGGGAGCTACTGTTCCCTCTGGAAAAGATGACGGCTGAAAGCAAAAACTGAAACCCACCTTCTGTTACCAGCCAACCACACTTTGGTCAAAACATAAATCTACCGTGACTACATGAACGGAAAAAAAAAAACTTACTACTAAAAAATGAGTCAGTTTTCATCACATCAGACAGTGGTGAGAGAAGGAGGAATTCACCTCACCTTGTCTTAGGTGCTTGGATGCTTTTAAGACCTGGCCAGATTATATTAAAGAACTTGTTAATTTAATATCTTTTTTAATCTGAATTTTCTATGTTTGCTAATTTACAGTTCATACAGATGCATTTCAACATAGTAGTCTTCATATTGGTGAGTTGCTCATTGTCACTGATTATCCATATACTTAGGGTTACAGGTGTTTAAGAAAATACTTCGATAAAACTCTTTTCCTAACAAATACAAAATTCTTTACATCGTGTTGTCAAAATGAACATCCTGGATTATAAATTCAGGATTCACACTGAACAATATTCAATATTTGACATTTCCATTGACTAGCCAGTTTACTATGTATTCCCACTGAATGCGCATTTCTAAATCCTTAAGAAGATTCTGTATAAACACATTTTTTTTTTAATATTTCTCAATCATTGCTCTGCACAATTCTTTCAGCTCTCATTAGCCTTTGTGGTGCGTTTGAAATAGAGAGGTAGGTATTAGCCAGCCAAAAAGAAAAACCAAAGCAAAGTTCTGTGTTCAAGTTCTATGATAACACGTGCTGATGCCAGAAGTCACCTCCAAAATCCCATAATTACTTATAAGAAGCTGCAAAGTGCTTCATATGAAAACTCCTTGGTTTACTGGTCAGTAAATACGCTCATCTGAGAATGTGAAAATAGCTAGGATCACACACAAAATACATCATCTTATCAACACCAACTGATGAAATGTTACAGAGTCAACATTTTCTGAGGAAGGAGGAAAGAAATACTTACTACTGGAAGAACGAGAGTCCCAAAGGAATCTGAATGAAAAAACAAGAAATACCACACTGTCAGAAGCCTTATAAAAACTTGCCAAAACATCAACATTAATGGGTTAGTTAGAAGAGTAGTGGTCCTCCCCATTCCTATGTGCCTGTAAAACCCACTGGACAACCAAATTCCCTTGATGCAGCTGATTAATGCCCAGACAGTGTTTGGCAGCAAATTAAAAAATATACAGCCTGAAGCAACTGCTGCATTAGTCAGTATTGGCACACTGTGTTTATACTTCATTCAGCATCTCATTCATCACATTTATTCCTCCCAAGTCTTGTTAAGGCTACTGTCAGCCACCATTAGGTTACAGGATAAGCAGCTCATCTCCAGAGATACATGAAGGAGCATGAAGGAAGGATGCCAGGTGAGGATCCCCAAAACACCCAACCTCATCCCAGAGAGTACTCAGCCTGTCACACATCCATTGCCACAAGCCCAGAAGCACACCAGCAGGAGGAAATCCCAGTACCGCAGTCAGACACACAATCCCACCACCACCAGGCTATTAGATTCAGCAACAACCTAAAAATCACTACCATCCCGAATCTGCTAAGAACCACCCAGAACAGCCCAGAAAAACTGAAATGCAGTGCTTCACTTAAATAATGGTCTGAGGGTACCAATGGTGTACCATTAGTGGTAGTTCCTTGCTGGGAACTACCTGAACAAGGACAGTATGATTTGGTACTGCTTTCCTTGAAAACAACTCCCCTTTTAAATATCACTGCCCTACAGCCAAAGCATTCACTTGTCTCTGCAAAGAAGTTGATTTTGCAACTCCTTCACGTATAAGAGAAACCCAGGATATTTTGTATTAATCTCCTCTACAGTTTAGTAGGCAACTACATTTTTGCCAAGATTAACAACTTTTATATAATGAATAAAAGAGAGAAATCCTTTAAACCCCATGTTACAAAAGAAACACAAAATGGCAAAAAAAAATTAATCCTGGTCATTCCCTCTAGCAGTATCCTCCTACCTCGTGGATTCACTGCTATGAAACAAAGTCAGCAGCGTAGCAGTATGTCTACATTCAACCATTACCTCTACAACAACCTAAAGCTGCTCCTCCATTGAGCACCACCCTCAGCCCCAACAACCACTCCAACCCTTCCTCCCTTACATGGTTGATGGAACATGTAATGAGTTGCAAAAGTACGAAATCAAATCTACAGCAACATTAACCTCTCTGTCTGGTGGATGCTAACGTTCAGGTTATCCATTTGAACATTTCTGTTCTATGTTCACCTTTACCATCTATCCAGTCCTCTACTCCACATGAATTATTGTTTTCCACTGAATCTGCAGGATCAGATAAAGGCTGAAATTTTCAAAACCATGCACAGGATTTACCACCCTTAAGCAAAGGAGCACTCAGAATTAACCATCCTCATTTCATTACATCACCATATGAATATGTTGCCAATATATTAATGTATGTGGATTAACAGAACTCAGTATTTTAACTATTTTAGATAATGGGTCTGCAGATATTTATAGAATCCAAATAAATGTGCTGTTAAGATCCTGGATATCATTACATCATGGAGCCATTAGTGCCACAGCTTTTATTTAATTATGTAATGTAGAGTAGCATAGACTGAAGTAGTATAGACTAGAAAAACACAGAATAGCATAGCATAGAGAAGCATAGCGTAGAGTAGCACAGAACAGACTATTTCAGTTGAAAGGGACCTACAACAACCATCTAGTCCAACTGCCGGACAACTTCAGAGCTGACTGGAAGTTAAAGCATGTTACAAAGGGCACTGCCCAAATGACTCTTCAAGACTGACAGCCTTGGGGCACTGACCACCTCTCCAAGAAGCCTGTTCCAGTGTTTGACTGCCCTCTCAGTAAAGAAGAGCTTCCTAATATGCAGTCTGAAACTCCCCTGCTGCAGCTCTGAATCATTCCCATGCATCCTATCACTGGATTCAAGGGAGACCAGATTAGCACCTCCCTCTCCACTTCCCCTCCTCAGAAGCTGTAGAGAGCTGAGGTCATGCCTCAGTCTCCTTCTCTCCAAAACAGACAAACCCAAAGTCCGCAGCCCCTCCTCATAGGATATCCCTTCCAGACCTGTCACCAGCTTTGTTGCTCTCCACTGGATACACTGGGGGGTACCTCCATGTCCTTCTTAAATTGTGCAGGCCAGAACTGCACACAGTATTCAAGGTGAGGCTGCACCAATGTAAATACATCAGGATAACTACTCTTGACTAGCTGGCTATACTGTGTTTGATGCACCCCAGGATGTGGTTATGCCTCTTGGCTGACCAGGGTACACTGCTGATTCAAATTCACCTATGTCTTCTTTTGCTAATTCCACTAAGTCACACCTTTTTATATCTCGTAAAGAGAGATGGGTTTATACCTACCTTATACCTACTTATTTGTTTCATGAAGTAAGAAAAAATATATACATTTAATTTATGTCTTTCTTGATTCTGGACATAAAAGCATTTCAAGATGAAGCAACCACTGACCTCTGAAGTCCAATAAATATTAATTTTTAAAGTCAAAGATCTCTTTCCTCTGACAGTGACAAACAAAAGTCTCTATGGACTGAACATGGGTTGTCCTGCCTACTGTTAGAGTACTAATGGAAAAATCTCATCCAGCACATACCATCTATTAAAATTATAATCCGGGTTAAACCAAATGACTCACATCAGACAAATGAAGTCTGTGGGTAGCACACTCCAATACTTCATTCTGGTATTCAAAAGCCTAATGGGGATGGGTGGCATCAGCCCTAAGCAACACAATTCTTTCCACAACATGTTTATGCTACCATTAAAACCACGTTTTTTTTCCTATCATCCCTCTCTCCACTCCGGAAGCAGTCCATGCAGTCATTGACAGAGCAACACCACCAGCCTTCCAGGTTTTCCAAACAGAAGTCTGAGGCAAAACACACACTTTTCTCAGTAGGCAGCAGAGAGGGCACCCTGCTTAGCACACAGGGTTACAGGACAACTTCCAGCTAGAGGAGAGGAATTATATAGTCCTGCCCAGCACCTGATTTGTAGGCAATGTAAATCCCTCTAGACTCACTGATATATTTATTCCCATCTACCCAAACAACTCCATGCCCAAACAACCACACTAAAAGAGAAATCATTTTAGCTAAAGGAAAATTTACATCTTCCTAACTCAGGAGAGAGAGAGTTACTGCTAACTGGGGAGTTGGGGGTTTTTGTAAGAGATTATGATATTTGACTGCTAAAAGAGGGTCGATGGAGGGCAACTATCAACAACAGTGATGATACAAAACTACCTCCTGAAATTTCTCTCAATTGTATAGTAAAAGCCAAACCCTTCTCTAGTTCCTATCCCTCTGCAGAATAAGGCTGTGGTGAAACTGCGTTCTGTATGACCACAAGCCATGAGACTGAGTCACCAGGAAAAAAAACTTCAGCACTGCTGAAAGAAACAGGAACTTAGTTTTATTTTTCTTGTGTCTGAGCAGATACGCACATTCTAAGTATTGCTACAATACCCTGAATCTATCCAACACAGGTAACTGCAGCAATAGCAGTAGCAGTGACTTCAGTACACTGGGAAACACTAAACACAAATCTGGTATTCCTACCATAGCCCACATCACGGGGCTTCTATTTCCATCTTTACCTACACCAAGGCAAACACACTAGTATACATGCAGTGCAAGGGCAGGGCACCTAGCCCTTGCGCTGGGGAGGGGAGGACTACCACACATTGCTCTATGCAGCATTTAATGGCTTCCAAAGCAATCTTTCACATAACATGGCAGGTACTTGGCAGTTTTCTCACCAGGGCAGTGCCTGCTTGTCTCCACCTATTTTTAGAGCAACTAGCATGCAAACAACAGAAACCTTAGGGTGGTAATCCTGGGTTTCTTCCATGTTCCCAAGCCTGGGAGATGTAACATCATGTCTGAGCCAGATACAGTCATGATGCATGGGGAAGCGGTTGGGTAGAAGGGAGATTTAAATCACAGTAGCTTCACCTTTGTGCAACACAGAAAGTATTTACCTTCTGAGGCAGTCTTAGGGAGCTACAGTCTCCCTGGCTGCCTTGATGAAGCTCAGAGCACTGTCCCATTCCCTGCCAGTGAAAATCATAAAAGAGGCTCCGGGGCATGAGGTAATGCTCAAATTCATGTCACTACATAATTATTTTGTTAGGAACAGAGCAGTCTGGGCAGATCCGAAACTCTGGCATTGTGGTGAACTTCCCTGTCATGAAAGATTTTCCCATGTTCTCAGAGACTACCAAGGCGCAATCAATTCCCTGGAGCTCTGCTCAGCGACGCACAGAGATGGCTTTGGGTGTGCTCAAGCAAGAGCTGTAGGCAAAATCTTTCCTTTATGCCTGTCATGGCTTACGCCCGGCTGGTAATGCAGCACCACGCAGCTGCTCACTCAACCCCCTGCCCTTTCCCCCTCCCAAGCGGCATGAGGAGGAGAATTGAAAGAATGTAAACCCCACAGGGTGAGATGAGAACAGTTCAATAACTTACAATAACAATAAAATACTACTACTGCTGCTGATGATGATAAGGAAAATAACAAGGGGAGAAAATGTAAAACTAAAAGGGAAAAAAACCCAATAAACACAAGTGATGCATAACACAATTGCTCCCCACCTGTCAATCAATACCCAGCCCAACCTGAGCAGCAATCTGGGCCTTCTAGGTAACTCCCCTCAGTTTATATACCTGGCATGATGTGCTGTGGTATGTAATACCCCTTTGGCTGGTTTGGTTCAGGTGTCTCGTCTCTGCTCCCTCCTGGCTTCCTGTGCCCCTCCTCACTGGCAGAGCATGAGACTGAAAAGTCCTTGATCGGAGTAAGCATTACTGAGCAACAACTAGACCATCAGTGTATTATCAGCTTTGTTCTCAGACCAAAGCCAGAACACAGCACTACACCAGCTGCAAGAAAAATACCAGCTTCAAGAAAAATAACTATACTCCAGCCGAAACCAGGACAATGCCAATGCTGAATTGCTGAAATTCACCATATTCTTCTGTTCACTTGATCAATTAAAGCTATATTTAATCACACAGCAATCTCGGGTTTTTAAGGAGTTAACCACATGTGACACTGCTGTCATGCAGCAGGACATTTTTACCCACTTTCAGTGTGCAACACTTCTACATAATTTACACGATATAATTTACACAGCCAAGTCCACTGTCCCAAGAAATGGCAGCAGTTGTCAACCCCCGGAAACATCCCTGCAAGGGATCCCTTCAGTTATTAAATACAGTTCCCAACAATGACAAGTAACTAACTCCAGGCAGCAGAAGTATGTTCAGAAACCAGTGCAGAAGAGCTATACCATCTGCACCAGGGCCTCATAGATCACAAAATGCTTCCTCCTGACTCGTCACACCTGCTCTCCGCAGCTGTGGACTAACCAGCATGCCTGCAATAGGCCACAGAGGGAAAAGACCAGGCATTACCACGGGTTCCTGCTACTGCAAGGGATTAGTTAAAGAAAACTACCAGCTGGGAGCCATGCCTCAGCTGCAAGGAAGGAAAAATTCAGTGGACTGTTCCAGACCCATCTGGAGGAAAATCCAAGAAACGGGCAACAGACACATCACCACAGAGGTCACATGATCCTTCAAGAAAAAATATCCTTCCTTGTCACTCACAAAATCATTTCTCTCACAGAATTCCTGAAGTTGGTACTGTATTCATTCAGTAAATATCTCATTGAGGAAATACATGGAAATACTGCGGAAACAAACGCCACATTGTCTTGCCTCTTTTTCCTAAGAGTCCCTGGCATTTAGGACAGTTCAGCTGAAGAGAAATCAAAGGCAGTGTGATAGTGACATGTCACTAGTACAGACAGCAGTGGGAAATTAAGTAATCTTTCTAACTTGCCACCACGCTATTTTTTGAAGGTCTAATAGTATTGCTATCAGCAAAGCAAATAGGAAAATGTTTTACAGAGCCAAACACATGCATGTTTTCCTTAGACCTAATGGAAACCTGCATAAACCATGGTATCTTACATTCTTCCCATTGCATGGGCCTGATCTGAACCCAGAAATTTATGTTACCCCTTCTTTAGCTGACATTACCAGCAACAAGACTACACCTAAATGTTTCATCTTCCACTCCCCAAAAAGGACAGGGGTTCCAGAAAAATGACTGTACAGCTTGGCACAGTGAGCTAGAGCTTATGCTAATATAAATATAAATCAGTATAGCAGCACTTCAGTCTCTTAATGTACACATATGCAGGTCTTTATATTCTAGCTCATGTGGCAGGTATCACTACAAACAGACCTTCTCACTTAACCTTTTCTACTTATGTCCTCATTCCTTCTTAGTCTTGTGTGAAAAAATAAAAATGTAACTGGAAACACTACAGACTGATTTACTGAAATGACGCCACGTCTTTCTTTGGCAGCTGTGTTCACATACCCATGCCTAGGAAATATTTACAGGAAAGCGTATTCTTTGCAGTGGCAAATGGAATTTTTTCTTCTGTGGAGTCTATTTCAAAAAACTCACATGAGTGAAGTAAAAAATAATACTCTTCCATGCCCTCCCATATTTTTCTTCCTATCCAAAATACATACTATTATAGTGTCTCAAAAAAAAAAAAAAAGAAGCATAAATACCAAGGTCAAAACTGCCCAGGGAGTGAAAAATACTTTTTTCTTTGTCAAAGAAGGCTTGCAAATCTGTCAAGTTCAGAGTTTTCTTTAAATGTGTTATACTCCTCATCTATTATCCTAAAATTAGCACCCAAATTAGCACTGGTTAGTTATGCAAGTAGCCGAAAATACATAGTGTGAGCCGCTACAGTTGAGTTATGGCTAAATTTGGGCCACAGGACAGAAGGAGGGGCAATACAGCACTCCATAAATGCATGCAACAGGGATTGCTAGGGGACAGCAGTATGCACGCTTGACATCCAAAGCTAAATGAAGCCAACAGGCCTGCAGTACAGTGGTATATACTTGCTCCACAAAGTCTTCTAAACCCTTCCTGCCTGCCAGCACTGCATACACTTTCCTACACAGCCACCCATTACCCTACCCCCCATTTCCACCACCCCGCAGTCTTTTCAGTCATTTTTTGCAATTTCAGCGGCTAAAAGCGCTAAGAAATTATAAAGGGAGGTGAAGAGAGGCAGGGTAGCAGTGCTGCCTATGAGGAAAGATGTCAAGGGACAGAAGAAACAACCTGACATGGACCAGAATTGATCACCTGAGGGTCTGGTCAAGAGACAGGGCACCACAGCTCTAGAGGACAGGAGAAAGGCAATAGGCACAGACATTTTTGCAGTTAAAGCCACGTTTTACCACAGTTTGCAGTCACTAACAATTTCTAGCTTTTGACCACAATGCAGACTGTAGGGATATTTTCCTGAGAACCGGGACAATTCATGATAAAAAATTTCTCCAGGTAAATCCAAAGGTTTTTCTCCAGTCTGGTTTTACTCCACAATCCTAAGAGTCGCAGAAACCCAATTATAAGAAACACAAGCAGAAACAGTCATGGCCGGGACAGAATAGATTTACCACAAGTTAGGAAGAGGAGTGCTGTCCTTCCTCTCCTCTACCCCCTCACCATGGCATTCCCTGTGTCTTTCTACTTTACAACCAAAGGAGTCATGGTACCTTCCTGCTTGTCCCTTTTACACTTCAGTCCTTCTTCTCTCACCAGCACTGCCAGATCCACCCCTGAGGAAAAACACCATCTCCCACCCATGCAGACACTGCCAATGCCAGGCAACCCTTCCCTCGCCCTAGTGCATCCACAGTCCCTTCCACAAGCAAGCACCAAGTTTCCTGCCAATGGGCCCTTCCAAAGTCTTTTCAGACTTAGGACATAATTCAGTCATTTAATTCTCTGTTCAGTGTCCTAAAGTAAAACAACCGATTTGAAGGTTTATACTATTATTTCCATTGTTAGCAGAGTGGTCACAGAGCAGCCAGTTGCAAGAACACAGCACTCAAATGCTCTATAGTTAATCTGGGACACTGCATGCTGGGCAGGAAAACAAAACAGCTTCATGTTTCTGAAACTAAATCATCTCTTTCTTTAATCACAGGCCTTTTGACAGCTATCCAGCAGATACCATCCCAGACGCTTAAACACAAGTTCAGGCTCCTTCCAGCTTCTGCCCAAGACTGGCCTCTAACAACCATCCATGGACTCTTTGTCATGCACATGACATTATTACTGTCTACCATACCCAACGAAACTATATTCCCATGAATTATACATTTACAGCTGTCAGCTGTTTTTTAATACTACAAAGAAACCTTTCTTGACAGCAGATCCCATCTATGAAACTACACAAAAAACTCAGAATAATGTCAGACTTAAGCCTTTTACATAACTGAACGGGAAATTAATTTCATTTAGTTTTCCCTTGGTGACTATACACAAACACACAAACTCACAGGTTTCTGCACATCCTGCTTTCACGGCACTACTGGCCATCATTATTACCCACTTTGCTGTCCATAAAATAAACACAGAAAAAGCCACTCTTACTGCAGATTAAAGCAGCTGCAGTTTTTATTCAGACTTAAAACACAGGGAAATCATACTAGGACAAAACGTGGCTTAGCCTGTCTGCGCCAGAGATCTGGCAGTATTACTGCCACCCTCATCACATCAATTGCTGCAACTGGAGCAAAATTCTAAATTCTATTTTTAAATTCTAAAGCCAAGTCACCTCTGAAACTCATCCACTGCAAATAAAGCATTCAGGAAGTATTTAAGTTTCCTATTAAGAGGGAGTGAAAGAAGGAGGTTTGTTTTCATATCATTTTTCTTCCATTTTCTGGAATGTATTCAGAGTCTGTGATGACAGAGACACATTTCTGAGATCACAGAATTATTGGGACATATAAAAATATTACCAGAGACTTCCTTCATTAGTAAATAAGGGCAATATAAAACCCTGGCCATGTTTTCTATGCACATACTTATTTGGACTACAGTGAACCCAAGTGAACCAGCACAGTCTCTTGCCACATGCTATACAACCTCTGCAGACAGGATCTCAACTCTCTTCACAAGCAGTTAGTCAGTGACAGCTGAGGAAGGGAACCCACAATGCTGCCAGTGCAAATAGTTGTGAGAGCCTCATGAAAAGAGAAGTCACCTGTATAAAACTGGAGACCCACGAATTTCCCAACCGCTTCCTGCCTCTGCAGGTACTTGCATAACCCTCAACACTTCAGTTTGGATCTCTTTCTAATTAGACACCACTAAGAGCCTCAGCCTTGAGCCATCTGGAGCTCCACTATTAGCTCCCTTCCTTTTCTCTTTAAAGCTACCTTTTTTTGTACCTGAAGGGTAATAGCCAAGTGCATAGCACACTTCTAACACTTTACCCCAATTCCTCCCATCTCTCTCCAAACGCTTTCCAGAACATAGAAGAGACTCCCACGGTCAAACCAGAAGTGATTTTAGCCCAAGGTCCCATCTTCAGCAATAGTCAAGGACAGACATCTGAACAGCCTAAAAACAGAAGTAGTACACAGTGATCCTTCCTGGCATAGTCTTGTCAGCCCATGCAATCTGAGGCTTGGGGCTTGAAAAGCCAAAATCAGTGGGTTTATACTGGACCAGCCATTGATGGACTTATTTCTCATGAAATTGTCAAATCCCATTTTCCATCAACTATACCTGAAACACAGAGTTCCACAACTTACTTCCATCTCATGTGAAGGCCCACTGTATTGGGTTTATATGACAAGGTTTTGGTAGTGGGGGGACTATAGGGGTGACTTTTGTGAGAAGCTGCTAGAAGCTCCCCCTGTGTATGACAGAGACAATTCCAGCCAGCCACAGAATGGACCCACCACTGGCCAAGGCCGTTTCCATCAGCAACAGCTGAAGGGCCTCTGGGATAACACAGTTAAGAGGGGAAAAAAAAAGCAGCGACTTCAGCTAAAGACAGAAGTGAGAATACATGAGAGAAACAGCTCTGCAGACACCAAGGTCAGTGCAGTAGTAAGGTAGCTGTTGCTCCAGGCACCAGAGCAGAGATTCCCAGGCAGCCCATGGTACAGCCCATGGTGAGGCAGGCTGCCCCTTGCAGCCCATGGAGGCCCATGGGGGAGGAGATCTCCATCGGCAGCCCATGAAAGATCCTATGCCAGAGCAGGGAGATGCCCAAAGGAGGCTGTGATCCTGTGGGAAGCCTGTGCTGGAGCAGGCTCCAGGCAGGACCTGTGACCCCATGGAGAGACAAGCCCATGATGGAGCAGGTTTGCTGCAGGACTTGTGACACCACAGGGTATCCACACTGGAGCAGCCTGCTCCTGAAGAATTGCAGCCCATGGAGATGACTCACGTTGGAGAAGCTCACGGGGGATTGTCTCCCATGGGAGGAACCCTACACTTGAGCAGAAGAAGAGTGCGAGGAGTCCTCGCCTGAGAGGAAAGCAGGAGCAGACAAAACGTGTAAGGAACTGACCATAACCCCCATTCCCCATTCACCTGTGCTGCTGGGGTGGAGGAGATAAAGAAATTGAAAGTAAAGTTCAGCCCAGATGGATTCAACAGCGGACACAGAAATCTGGGAATTTTTTTAT
>JAOEHX010011782.1:0-12623 GCA_025448015.1 Bolborhynchus lineola
CCCTCTCCAGGTTCCCTGCAGCCCCTTCAGGCACTGGAGCTGCTCTGAGGTCTCCCCTTCAGGACCCTTCTCTTCTCGGGGCTGCCCCAGCCCCGCTCTCTCAGCCTGGCTCCAGAGCAGAGCTGCTCCGGCCCTTGCAGCTCCTGCATGGCTTCCTCTGGACTCACTCCAAGAGTTCCATGTCCCTCTTATGTTGGAGGCTCTTCTTATTCTGGTGGTAGTCTTGCCAGAGTGCAGTTGAGAGAGTGAATCCCCTCCCTTGAGCTGCTGATCACGCTTCTTTTGATGCCGCCCAGGATACCGGGAATCTTACAGGTGGGATTGAATGTCTCCTAAAAAGCTCTGCCATATGTAAGCATAAGAATCAGCTTGTGATTGGGCTTTCACTATGAAAATAAATAGAGGAGGTTGGTATCCCATGGACTGTCAGATTTGCATCCATGAAGCATCCCTTTGGCCAAGGGGAAAGTATGGTCATAGACAGCAGAGGGTAGGCTGAGGTCTTAACTCCTTCCTTTGAAGTGTTTCTTCAGATCCACCTTGAAAAATCCCCTGACATTTATAGATGTACAGCTGTGGGGTGATAATGCAAAAGATCACCATCTTCTCACTGTTGGATCTAGCGAGGTTGTGGCTGTCAGTGTGGCACCATAAACAGGTTGCTGAGTCCACCCCCATCCTGAGCTTACCTTTGAATTGGCCCGTGTTGGTCATACTTTCTGAGAGCCCTGAGGTTTTCCTGCTGCTCTACCTTGATTACAAGTCTTTTTCTGTTTCTTGGTGGTACAATGGATTCTGTGAGGGGCAGTCCAGAAGTGTTGTGGGTGTTAACGGAAGAGCCAGGCTTGCACAATGGACCTGTAAGAATGGGCACAGAAATGTCTTGTGAATACCCAGTGTGCAATCCAGTCTATCTTGAGAGCCCTGAGTTCATCCTGGGCTTGCTGAAGTTGGATACTTCTAGCGCTGGTCCCTAGTGAGGTATAAGGTGGGAACTGGGGAATAGCTTTATCCTAGGAAAGAGGAATTGAGCATTTGGAACCAAATTTTGCAGCCTGTGGAACTCCTTAATGCATTAGGCATCATGGGTGATGATAGTGACAGCAACAGGTAAGGACAGATCTGAGGGACTTTGAAGTTCTGGGGGAGTGTCCCTTCCACTGGAGCATACACTCCTCTGCAGACGTAGCTGTCACTTGCCTTCCTCAGGCTTCCTGCTGCTTCAGCCTTCCAGTCCTGAGTGCTGGAGAGCAAATCAGCTCTGTGGGCAGCCAGCAGCTGCCTCAGCACCTGCAGTTCTGTGAGCAGGATGCTGATTTCAACACCTCATTAGGGTCAGAAGCAGCCCTTGGCTCTGTGTACCTTGCTGGAGCAAAAGGTTCCTCTTTAAAGCAAAGGCTTTGAACCTGCTGCAGGTGCAGACTGATATTTCACCCTCTGTATGGTCCCTGACGAGAGCAGAGCAGCCTCAGATCTATGTGGGCAAATTTCCATGGGGTTTATTGCTTTGCTGCAATGGGCAGAAGCAGAGCCAGATCTTCTCAGTAACCTCGTAGCTTCCAATCTGATCGTCCACACCCAGCATCTCTAAGTTTGTGCTCACACACTCCTCTCGTTCTGGGGACAGCCAAAAGCTTGGGAAATCCTCTATGAAAATGGCCAAGAAGGGAGGAGTACTCCTTTAAAACTGATTGTAAGTTGAGAATTATTATTTTTCTGCATAGTGGGAAGTACAGTCATAAACTTCTAGCATGACTCATAGATGTGTGCTGAGGAATACTGTTATCTCTTCATCTGTGTTGTCTTAGCAGCTGGAAGTCCCCAGCACTACCTCTGCTAGGAGCTCTCCTGGCACAGGCAAGAAGACTGCTCTTCTGGAGAGATAATAAAGCATAAAAGTAACCATTGGGTAGGTCTGACTGATGGGGGAATTGAGGTTCCCCTCAAAAGGGGGTGAGAAAGCACAAGCAGGGAGGAGAGGTGAGTTGGGACTGGCCAGTGCTTGTGTTGCGTGATGGATAGTTGTATGTGTTAATCCTACAGCTGCTTTCCTGCACTCAGCTCCATAGGGATGGTTGCACACACCCAGCACTTCAGTGGTTGAGTGTGAGTGGATGGGCCCATGGTGTGATGCTTGCACTGGGATGCAGAATGCATCTTTTCAGTCTCCAAGCAGACTGTGTGTGCCGACAGACGGCGCTCAGCTTAACCCGGAACAATCCCCCAGGGTGTCTGGGCAGGGTGATAATATAAAAGGAATGCAGGGAGGGTAATGGAGAGAGAATCAGCATCCTCACTACACTCCTGCTGTGGTCCTCAGCGTGCAGCTGAGTGCCCTCTCCCCTTCCCAGTCTCTTCTCCCTCCCAGCATGGGCAGGGCAGGCGCTTCTTGCTGCCCGTACTTGTTATGCCAGTCACACGCGTGCTGGTGCACAGACTAACACCCTCAGCAATCAATCTAAAAGATTAATTACCAACAAAAAAAAGAGATCCCACAACCCCACTTGCAGCATTTGAAATGCGTCTCAACTGTGTTCTGCCTGGGTTATTCATGGGGCAAAGAAATCACCTCCTGAATCAAGCAATTGAGAATGCAAATATCCCAGCCTGGCTCAAAAGAGGAATCAAGCTCTGTACTGTCAAACTGATTTGCATCCCCTTACGTGGGGTCCTGCTCTGAGCCCAGGGAGAAAATTTAGGGACAACTGTGCTTAATGCTCTGGGATGAGGTTTCTTAAGTTTTGCCCAGAGAGAAATTATAGTGTTGCTGCTCCCGGTGTAAGAGACCATAAGATAAGTTTTCTTGTTCTCTTCATGGCAACTGCCCTTCCTCTGGTGAGATCTTTCAGCCTTTTGTTTCCTGTCCCTGACCAGCTGTTTTTTGTGAGTTGTTTTGTTGTTGTAAAATTGAAGCTTTTTACAGGCAGAGGAACAAAGATGTTCTTTTTTCTCTTGTGAGCAGGGAGGGAAAGTAGGTTGGAGCAGGTTCTCATGGGAGTGGGACTCCTGCTTCCAATAAGGATTTTACACTTTCTTTTGCCTTTTTACCCTATTCCCTGAAAGCAGTGTAGACGTGTCTTCCAGAAAGATTAGGAATTACATCCTGATCCCTTTCAGTCCATATCCCAGCAGTGGGGTGGGAAATGCAGCATTTGGGAGTGGACTGGAAATAGAAAATAAAAAGCAAAATGAATCCCAGTCTGCTCCTTGTTGTTATGTCCCAATGAACCTAAATCCTCTGTAATGTTCCTTGTTGTCTGTTGCGGATGTCGGAGGGAGAAGTAAAACAAAAGCTTTCCTGTTAAGTGCTGTTCATCGGTTATGACCCATGCACAGAAGCACGAGCATGGCTGGAAACCACGATGGCAGTAACAGGCTGTGCAGGGTCTTTTTCCCCCTGTGCATCCTCATTTCTCCAACTTAGTTTTTCAGACTTGACACTGTCTTTTCTTCCCCCCCTTTCCCATCCACTCTGTGAGTGGGTGGCCTGCAGTGATGGCCGGGAGACATGAGCTGGTTTGACATGAGCTGGTTTGACATGTGTTGGCACCATACAGGATGGACGGGCCTGTTTTGAGGACAGATCTTCGGGTGTTTCATGTGAAATGTGTCCCAGGCCTTGGGTTTTTCCTGACCCACCCTGACAATCCCACTTGGGTGGGTTTGCTGCCACTGCCTGAGTTAAACCTAGAATCGTAGAATCACGGAACGGTTTGGGTTGGAAGGGACCTTGGGATCATGCAGTTCCAATCCCCTCCCATGGGCAGGGACATGACATCTTCCCATTGGATTAAGGCTGTAGAACCAGAGCTATCACTGTCATGAAATTAGAGCCACAACCTTTTAGTGTGGCAGCTGCTCCTAGGGATCCTTTAGCATAGAAACACATGGGGAATTCAGCATCATCAGCTCTTGTCCTGTTCGTTCAGTGCTGCAATATGTGGCTTCTGTTAACAGTTACTGGTTTGGGCTGGGAGGGCTGTCAGATTAGAGGAGGGAGGCAGGACAGATGCATCAAGTCATGGTTTCACATAAAGTCTGCCTATTTGAAGATGTAACTTGAATTATAGGCCTGTTCAGCCCATTGTGGTGTAACAATGATTTCTGGGATTGAAAATTGATATAGCTGTGGTTCAGGAGTTCCTCATGATGGGACTTTTCTGCCCATTTCATCTTCAAGTCAATGTGACTGGAAAGAGCAGCAGCAGATCCTGGTGAGATCCTGCATTCCCTGATATCTTCTGCACATCAGAGACTGGGCAAGCTTTGCCCAGGGCAGAGAAGTTAACAGAGAAGTGAAGTGGACTGATTTCAGTTTTCATGGCACCAATGCTAACCCTGTCAGAGTTTCTCTTTTCAACCAGGATCTTTAATTTTGTCTTCTGAATGTCTCCTTGATCACATGTGGATTCCTCTTGTGCCTGGACTTGTTTCACTTGAATGGCACTGTATGTGGTGGTTGTCACTCTTCTGTTGACAATGAAGGGGTAGCTTAGCCTGTATGTACAGAGAAGTGGCATTTCCATAAAGCTTCTCCCAACCCTGAGCCATATCTCCAGCATCTTCAACCCGTGCTGGAAGCATTCTGTGAGGGGTTCCCTACCTGGTGAAACTTGCTCTTTTTGAGTAGCTTACAGCCAAGAGAAGCTATAAGAAATCTCAGTGTTCGTGTTAGGGATAATGAGTTTATCATCAGGTCTCTCCATTTCATTTTTGGTCTTATTAACCACGTTTCTCTTGTTTTGTTCCCAGAATGCCAGGACTGGTGGGCAGCAGGTTGCAGGCAGAACACTTCTACGCTTCCTGCGAACTGCACAGTCTGTTCTGCTGTGAAAAGCCTTCAGATAGTGACAGACTTTGGAGAACTATCAGAAAAGCTCCAGAGGCCTCAGCCTTTTCTAATCAAGGTAATGCAGGGCTTTGTAAGGCTGGATGATTAGTCCAAACTCACCAGCCAAAGACCCCTGGCCACTGTTTTCCACTACAAAGTGCTGATTGAAGTAGAACGTGTATCTAAGACAACATTTAGCCCCAGTTGAAAGATGTCAGGGGTTGAGGAGCTCTCTGCATCCTTAGCAAGTTGTTCCTCTGACTAATTACTGTGGTTGGAAACAGCAGTCTAGATGGCTGTCACTCTTGGATGTTCTTTGACAGGGTGGAAATGGGAGCAGGGAGGAACATCAGGTGCACAGCTTTTATCTTTGGTTTATGTCATTAAAGACAGGGCAGCATCTCTCCTATGAAGAACTCAAACATTTTCAGTCTCAGGATCCAAAACTGGCAGAGGTTATAATAGAAGAAAATTCAGCTGAATTGTGGAGCTGCCCGTTTTTCTTTCCCTGGTGAGTTAAAGACAAAACATGTGAGAGATGATACATATCCTTTCTGCAGAGGTGTCCAACCTCTTTGCGGTTGGACTTGATGATGTTAAAGGTGTTTTCCAGTGTAGCTGATTCTGTGATTCTATATGAACGACCAGGAGCTTGTAAGGTGCACTCTAACTTTCACACTGAGCAGGGAATAGCAGTGGGTTATGGGCTTTGCCTGCTTGCTGATGTAACCCAAGGAGAAGGCTTTACACTAAAAATGGAGTGTTGTGGCTGGGACTTCACGTATTGTTCCCTTTGCAAGACAAAAATGTCCTGGTAACTGCTCACTCTTGTTCTTCAGTCCATACATTAGTCATCTAGGCTGTGGTCTGATCACCTGGGGCAACTGGTTTATATCTTTCACTCCCTCTGCCTGCTCAGTGGAACTCCTCCACCATTAGTGTTGGCTGAGAAGGGGAACCATGACTTCTGCAAAACACTGAGGAGTAGCAGAAAGCAATTTGTGTTTGGTCCCAGGCAGAAGAAATAGCCAACCCTAATCCTGAGCTGCTGTTAACTAAAAGCTTTTTGCTGAAGCCTTTAATGTGGCTCAAGGCCATGTGAACAGTTCAAAGCTCTTTAAGGTTACAGAGCAACCCAGCAACATCATTTCATATGGAGAAGGGTGAGGAGAACGTGAGGAGGTGCCTCCTGGTGTGGAGCGGGAGCTGCACAGGAGCCAGCAGCAGCTCCCGGCATGTTTGTGTGAGCAGAGGAGCGCGGTTCAAGCAGACCTGGAAGAGGGCATGGTGGAGCCTGTGCTTTAGATGGGATCTTTTTGCTGCAGTTCTTGTCCGCAGCACGGGTAGACAGATGATCAGGGTACAGGAGTGTTAATCATGTCACTAGACTGAGATGTAAAAATAACAATCCCCACCCTGCCTTTTCCAGTTACACTCCCTGGCCTAGAGAATAGACTTATATTCCGCCTCCTTGCCATGTGGTTTCAGTTATGGTTGTGTCCAATACCACCTCTGTATCTTTGTAATTAACGGATACGATCAGTGGCTCAGATCATTTTAAAGGAAGAAGGTGGGAAGATAACTTTAGGCATCCATCATGATCTTTGTTCCTTGTTTATGTGGTCCTGCTACAGAGGGATATAGGAAGGAGCACAGGTTTAGAAGCTGGGAAGTCAAATGTCTGCCATGCTGTTTATCAAGCAGGAGTGTTTGTGAAGAAGTAGAAAATAGTCTTTTAAACACAAGCATTATCATTGCATGATATTTCTTTAATATGGGTTGCTTTGTTTAGGAACAAATCTGTGAATAAAACTCGGATCCTTCAGGAATTTTTCCCTGCTTCCTCTTTGCTGACCTTCCCCAAGACGGTGTCCCTGGAGAGCTGCTTCCTCATCCGCCATCCAGATTTGGGGAACAAGGTGAGAAGGAATTCATCCCAGAGACATTGTCTCCTGCCTGTTAGTTGTCCTCCAGAAGCTCCAAGTCTCTGGGGGATTTGCAGGATGTTTTCAGCTGACACAGTCCTGGCAAGAAGGGTTTAGGGTTAGAGTTCTAACCAGGGGTTAGAGTTCCATTCCTGTGTTCTGTGGCATCTCAAGGTTGCTGTGCCACCCAGAAGCTGTCTGACTTTATGTAGGTGGTACACCAGGCCCATCTCCCTCAGCAGTTAGAGCTGCTCATGTGGTGTCCTGGCCCTGTTCACATTCTGGGTGAGGGGATAGTCTTTTTGTGCACAGTTGCACAGAATTCATTGAAGAGTTGCATTGCAGGAGCTGTTTGGGGCAGTGAGGTTCACCCCTTCTGAGATACCTGCCATTGAGGTGTTTCACTGAAGATAGTGGCACTTCAGGCTTCTAGCATGATCTCCTGCTTTCTTTTGGGTTTTGTGGGTGCAGAGAGCCTGTGTTGCCTTGGGCAGAGAGGGGAGGAGGAACCTTGCATGCAGCTAAGCTCAGGTATGACCTATTGGTAACTGGAGGAGCAGCAAAGCTGTGGTTTGTGCTGTGTCACCTTGCTGCAGGGCAGAGACTTGCCCTTTTGTTGGTCAGACAGAGCCAAGAGAAGCTGGCAAAGCTGTTGAAATGTTCTCTTCTCATCCCAGAGCTACAGTTTGCACAGCCTCTTTGCTGTTGGAAGTGGACAGCTCACCTTGACTGTCGTACCTCTGGACAAGTGCAAAGGACAGTGTGAGATGTTCAAGGTGGAGCTGGAAGCTGGAGATTTGGGTGAGTACTGATGTTACAGAATGCAGGGTCTGGAAGGTCCCTTGGTGTCAGGAGACTGCTTCCAGCTGGGGCTTTCCTGTGTGACACCTGAGAAGGTGGTGTGTTCCATTACCACTTCCAAACTGGTGTGTGCCTGCTTGTCCCAGTACAGAGATCATCCTGGACTGGGATACGTGAGATGTTCAGTGCGAAAAGTGAGCAGGGTGGGCTGCACGAGACCTGATGCTCTGCTGGGTATCACAAACCCAGTGTGTCACTGAGGGCAGTGTCTTTCCAAAGAGCTTCTGCATACCTGCATCACCTGTTGAGCAGTCATTAAGCATGGATTCGTCTAATACAGCCTCTTCATTGCATCTCCCAAAGGTTATGCCAGTGCAGATTACTGGATGATGAGCTTCGTGGCCAAAGGGACAGAGCCAGCAGTGATTTGTGATGGAGCTGCTAGCTAAGGACATGGGTGGGAGAACAGAGCTGTTTCCAGGACAAGAAGACTTTCAGCTTTGGAGCCAAGGCAACGTCTTGCAAGAGAATAGAGCTGGGGCAGGCACCTTTGCCACCCTGCATGTTTACAATGTTCAAAAAGGACTGTTTTCCTGACCCTTGAGGTAATTCTTTGCCTTTCCCCAAATGTATTTTGGGAGAAGCTCAAGCTATTTATGACCTTCCCTGTCCTGTCAGGTAAGCCCTGGGTTTGCAGCAAAGGGATTTCTCAGGATGAGATTCACTTTGTGTCCTTTGTGGACTATGGCACTTCTGAAACTTCCTGGGGGGTTTGGGAGTGGAGGGGGTGTGTAACACTTGTGTGTACATTCCTCCTGAGGAGGAAGCTTTGAGCCTGTCTTGTCAGGCCAGCTCTATAAAGGGAATGAATTGATTCCAGCTTCACCCTATCTCCATCACATTCACAGCTCTGTGCCTCAGTGGTGTGCCCCATAAAGCCCATTTCTGCTCCATGCTCCAAGGTTGAGATAACCCTTGCAGCCTAAGGGCAGAGACCCTTAGCATTGTTCTTGTACCAAAATAATCTGTTCAGGCCTCTTCTTTGTGTCTTGTGATCCCTCTCCTGCAGTTCTCTGTCAGCAGGTTATGAGTAAGTCAGATCGTAACTGAGCTTTTTCTTTCCCCACCTCCTTTCCTGCAAGCATACCAAGGCAAGTTTTGTGCTGGTGGTGCTGAGGGCCTCGTAATCTGGATGGAGACGGGGCTGGGGGCAGAGCAGGTCTGTACAAGTTCCATCTCCTGATTCTGCACTTCAGGCACCAGGGCGGCTCCACTGTTTTCTCCTTGCTCTGGGAGGTGCTGCCTGTGTCCCCAGCCCAGGGCACCTATGGGTGCACCTGAAAGCTTCCTCATCCCTGGCATTTTTTTGCATCGCCTCCATCCAGAGCTGGAACTGTCTTCAGAGTGAACGTTGGTTTTTCCTGAGTCCTTTCCAAGCTGCCTTCACTTGCTTCCTGTTGCTCGAGCACTGCTCAGCAATGCCCTGAGAGAGGCTCAGTTTCAGTGTTTGCAGGCTGTGGATGCTAAGGGCTCTTCCAAGTCTGATCCTTTGGGTCTGATCCTGTTGTGGAAGATCATTTACAGATGTGGCAGGGCTGAACTCACAGGCCAGGGCTGGGGTTCAGGACATATTCTCACACTTGTTAATATGGAACTGGGAGGGGTTTTGTTTGAAAGCGAGTTAACTCTGTTCTCAGGAGCAAGAACCTTTTCCTCTGTAAATATTTTAGGTACATGTAAAATGACAGATTGGAAAACTGTCTGCCCAGCCTTTGGTCTCGAGTGAGACCACGAGAATGGGAACAAACATTGTGCTGATCCTGCTGAACTCTGACAAAAGCTGCCAAGGGGGATGACCACGTCTGGCTCCTGTATGAGGAATGGCAGAGGACAATTCCTGCTCCAGAGAATTTAGTCTGAGCCCCTGACACTACGAACATTTCTATGCATAACCCTTTGTTTTCTCCTGGAAGCAAATGAGAATGACACCAGGACCTGTGTCAGTCTGGGTGCATGGCCCTCAACACTGCACCAACACACAGTGGGTCTGGCAGAACTAAAGGGGGAGAGTCTGACCAAGTCAGAGCAGGAAAGGACTAAACTAATTTGTGACAGAATAGTAAAGGGAATTGGGTTAATAAGACTGCCATCAGTGTAATTAATTCTTGGGGAGGGGGTCCACTTGTGACACTACGTGCAGTCTTGTACATGCCAAGAGACACAAACGCCCCTCCTTCTCTCCCTCCTCTTAAAGCCTGGGTCTTAGTTAATGGAAATTAGGGGGTTTGGTGATGGCAGAATTAGGGCCTCATTAGTGACTGTTGCTATTTACACTCTGGCAGCTTCTCAAGTCAAATTCAAAGGCTGATGAGGTGACCTCACCTCTCACTGGGGTTGTACCTGAGCCATTTGGTTACAGATGTGTATGGGAAGAACCTGCTGGGCCTGTGATCGTGGAGGCTGTGGGTGCTCTGGTGGTGCTGCCACTTCCAAGTGTCCTTGGATGGAACTTGTAAAAGCTGCAGAGACAGTTCTCAAAGTGTCTGCGAAGTGCCTGTGTTCTGTGAGTCCCACTTAAGCCATGTGGCAGGCTGGCTCCTGCGGGAAGAAGCAGAGAAAACAGATCTATTGGTGCTTGCTGCTTGGCCTGGGGGAGCAGGGAGGGCTCCAGGGCAGGTTTGTGCCTATTTAGTGAAAGTGCTCTCAAGTGTTGCCTCTCCCCTCCTCGGAGTTGCAGCTGTTGGACAGAAGATGGTGAATCTGGCCTGTCTGCAGGTCAGCTTTCCAAGTGCACTTTATGGTCTCTGCATAAGTTTCCAGCTCTGTGTCTAGGCGATACATTGCATATGTCCCAACCGTGTTCCCTTTGGAGTTTACATCATTTGTTTTCAAACTTCCAGTATATTTTCTCTTCCTCTTCCAAAAGCTGTAAGGAATTAGCTGCTGAACTGAAACAGGAGGGCAGTTCTCCTGCTGATAAAGAGCCGATCCTGGCCCTGGCCACTGTTGAGCCCCAGTCTGTAGCACAGCTTCTAGGGCAGCTCCTGTCTTCAGCTGCCAGAGGAGCAGCGCAGGTGAGGAGCTGGGATGGAAACCTCAGATGTGAGGCCGAAGTGGCAAGACTGGGGTGACCTGGAGGAGGTTTTGACCCCTTGGCCATCCAAGCAAGCAAGTCTTGGTTGTCTTCCTCACCCAGGGCTCCAGCTTCCCTTTGCAAGGGCTACAGGAAGGAGCCTGCAGCTCCCAGTGAGTGGGGGGAGATGTGGCTGTTTCCTCAGCTGTTGAGGCATCGATTAGATGAATCACTGAGGGTGTGTCCCACGTGCTGTCCCTCAGCTCCAGCCTCCCTTCAGCACTTGTGTGTATCCGAGTGTCCATGCTGGTTTGGACAATCCCCACTCCCCACCCTGGCCAGCTCAGGGGGTGCCAATCAATGCATGCATCTTAGCTATTTAAAGCCTATTTGTGTGCTTCTGAGGTCTTTGCCCGTGGCTCTGTTCACTCGGGGGCTGCAGAGCTGCTCTGGAATCGCAGACCGGTACTGCCCGAGAGCCCGGTGGGCAGAGGTGAGGAGGGATCGGCCCTCTACCTGTGAGGGTACGAAGGCTGTCACCCAGGAGCAGGGCTGAGGCTCGTGGTTGAAAGCTCTTTCCATAAGCAGGGGTCATTGCCCACTGCTCTCGGTCAGTCCTGAACTCAGGCTCACTGAAAGGAGGGGTGTTGTTTCCTTCCGCACCAGGGAGCCAGCATCCCTGTGGGAGCCAGGCTGACAGCTCCTCTTGATTCTCTTTCTCCCTCCCCTTTAGTTTCCCCTCCCCACTGGCACTGCACACACCACTTCCCCCAGGGCAGCTTTCCGGGTCCCAGCCTCAAACTCCCCGTGTGATGCCCTGGAGCATGGGTTTCCTGGGCGCGCCGTTGCTTCTCCCATTGCACGCTCTGGCAGAGGTTGGTTTGATGGGAGTGGATCAGAGCCCCCCTGCTCTCGTGGCTGCCCTCCAGCAGGTCCCACACGCAGCATGGGCCACGCTGAGCACGAGGAGGTGTGGAGCAGAGCACCTCATCACTGGAGATGAGCTCTGTGAGCAGCAGCACCCCAGGCAGGGGGTGCTCCTGCCTTTGAACCCGTGTTCACGTTGGGAATGCTGCTCCAGGAGGGCTTTTGCAGATCCCAGGTTCAGTGATCCAAGTTTAGCCCCCTGGCTCGCAGGAGAGCCAAATACATTCTGTATTGAGGCCATTGTGGTGGTGCACAAATTGCTTTGGCTTTCCACAAACCGAACACTCACCTCTTCCAAAGTTCCTCGGTAGAACTCTGCTTTCTCCTCTTCAGGAAGCTCCTTGCACAGGATTCAGTCCTGGTGAGCTAAACACGGGAGGTGCTGCACTTCCCCTTTGCTCTGCAGATTCAAGCACATGGCAAGTGATTTACTTCTGGTGTTATCTCTTGGTCCTCAAGGAGAGGAGCTGTGTTAGAAGGGCTCCGGGGTGCGGGGAAGTCGAGCTGGACATGCATAAAGACTGTTTTGATGCTGAACACTATAGATTCCGTGGTGGATTAAAAGAAAAAAGGATGTAAATATGCACTTAATGCAGAATTTTATGGATGGTCCTAATTTAATATATTGCAACCTTTGTAAATACTTGGGAAAAGCCTGTAAAGTGTGTAAATAAATGAGATTTGTATGGAAGAAGAATAAAAACAGTTTTTACTTTTTGCAATTAAATCCAAGTGTTAATGCAGCTTTTCCCCTTTCCTGATTCATTTTCATGTTGCATGGCAGTCATTGGGGGGTATTTAACCATTTTAGGGCACTTTATCTGGGTGGGAGTGTCATTTAAAGTGAGAAGTTGGAACATTTTCATTTGGAAATGTCCAAAGGAACACTTTGTGGAATGTTTTGTCAGTTTTGGGCTGGTTCCCGAAGTTGGTGCCACAGCTCTGCCTGTCCTTCCTTCAAAAGCCATAGAATCACAAACTGGTTCGTGTGGAAGGGACCTTAAAGCTCCTCCAGCTCCAACCCCTGCCACGGGCAGGGACACCTTCCATAGAGCAGAGTGCTCCA
>JAOEHX010011783.1:0-10657 GCA_025448015.1 Bolborhynchus lineola
CCTCCATATGAAAGATGACGCTTCTTATATATGTTCATTAATAGCATTTGGCTGGGAATGGCCACTTAGTCCAAGAAGTGCGCTCCTGTTCAATTGATCTAGGCCCCATCTCTTTGCTTGGTCAGTCTGCTCCTGAATCCTTTTTACCCTATAAAAGTGGCACTATCTCTTGATTAATCTCCACCACTTGCTGCATTAGCGCTTTACTCAGCAACTTTCTCCCCATATTTATAGCTCTCTGTGAAATAGGAATGGCATTAAGTCATTGTTTAGTCCTTATTTGCATCTCAGTTAGCAGCATGTGCTTCAACTCTGCAATAATCTAAATACACTGTCTTTTCCCACATTTTACAAGACGTGAATCCAGTTGGAGGTCTACTTCTTACTCTTTAGGAATGATAAATTCAACCCTTTGTTCAAGATTTTCACAGAACAACTACTTCTCAAATGCAGATTCTTTTCCAATTGGCATTGTATGCTCTGCAGAAACATCTGCAAACAATAGACCTGCACTAGGGTGATGTGAAACAGAGCAAAACTCCTTGCTCCAAAGGCTCTACATGGTCTCCTTGTGTTCTGAGGCTGAGTTAATGGTGACTAAGCCAGAACAGCAGGTCATTGTTATAGCCATAGTAGAGGTTACTAATCCCTAGTGTGAATTCATAGACCCCACCTCCACTGAGAGCATTCAGCAACCGGCAGCAGCCAGCAGCCAGCAGCAACCATATGTTAGGAACTGGGTAAGAAGAGAGAGAAGCGTTTGTTTTCTTGTGATTAGAAATACTGAGTAAAAGAAAAACTATCTACAGGTTGGAACTGGATGATCTTAAGGTCCTTTCCAACCCTAACTATTCTATGGTTCTATGACTGCATGAAAAATGGGATCACGAATTGGAAGGAGTTAGGGACTCTTCACTGATAACTTTTTTTCCTGTGTTAAGCAGTGTAGACCCAAGCTGCCTTTTTTTTTTCCCAGTAGTTTAAAAAAAAAAAAAATGAAAATTGAAGAAGCCACATACCATGACTCTTGTCTTTCAGCAGCTCATATTGTTGTATGTAATGGGTAGGAAGATGATAAACAGCAGCTTTTAATGAGTATTAGACTGTAACATTGGAGCCTTGTAAAAAAAACCCATAACCAGTATCAGTGGAAGCATACAATCAGATTAGCCATCTCAACCATGCTCTTGGAATCCTCGTACAGATGAATGATGAAATCCCTCTGTCAGGGCTGACCTGAAGCAAGTCCAAGAAATAAGCAAAGTCACTCTGCAGGAGCCTCCATCTCTGTCACTTTCCTGGATCCTCGGTGAAATCAGGACAAAGGCTACTCGGCTTTCAGCAGCAGAAAGTCAGCAACATGTAGAGGGGGACAGGATAAGCTGCTTTAAAGAATGAAAACCCAGGACAACTGAACCTGGAAATAAAGCAACTAAGAGACTCAATAGTGAAAAATCAGTGAATACCAATAAATTGATTGGGGAAAAAAGAATCCCAAACACTTCTACTATAGCTCTTTAAAATAAAGAAGAGCAGCAGCACAGGGGATATAGTGCAGGCATCTCCAAAACCATTTGTCATATGTGTCTAAGGATCTGTCAAGCAGACTGTGGAGCTGTATAGTGACATCTTCAGCCTAAAGGGTAGACAGAGTAAAACAATTTAGCAAAAGCTTTTGGAACTACTATTTACATAAATGCAGAAAACTGCTCTAACTAGTAACAGAAAAAAAAAAAAGAGAGAGTGCTTTCTTTTCTCAACAGAAGTGTTGTTATGTCTATAAATTAACAGAAGGCAAAATGTAGAAATCCCTGAAGGGCTGCAATCCATAATCCTGTAGTTTGTTTAAAGTTTTGATCCTGCAGGCTTGGTCCCCTAAGCAGCAGAGTGATTGCTGATCTCCTTTAAACAACACGGTTATCAGCGCCTTCTGCAATATACTTTTAGCTCTTTTCTCTGTAAACTGGAGGGGCTTCTTCTTACACTGCAAATGCGCCTAAATGGTGATGGCAGCCAGAAGGATGTGCATATGATCCAGTGCATAATCACTTCCACAAGCATCTGCTGCTAGTGCTTTCAAGATACATGTAATCCAAGCTGGAGACTGTTGTGAATACCTCTTATTTTCCCTCGCTGGTTCCTTGGCGGTTGCTTGTAGCTAGTTAGGAACAGAATCCCCCATCCTGCTAAATTGGTTATAATCTTTCCAAGATTCATCTGCTGCAGGAAAAGACCAAACTGCATCAAGTTCAGGATGGGTTCATTCACTTAAAGGTATGACATGCAAAATTGCAGGAAAGAACAGAAGTGAATATTTATTTCTAAAGAGGTTATCTGGCTAAATGTAAGTAGCAGAGAAACTACATGTTTCAACCAATATCCCACGTACATTTATGAATTAACAGTTGTCTGCATTTGCATAATTTAAAGCTCTCTGCTTCTTTCCCATTCAAAAGAAAATGAAAAAGGAAAAACATGTTTATTACTCCACATTTCACAGGTATGGCAATTCTTTACCATTACTATGTCAGACATTTCAGGTTGTATCTTTGCCCTTAGGAAATTGATTTTTTCCCATTATCCTACGAAAATGAATATCTGGGAAAACATGCTTTTAAATTTTTCTCTTGTTTAAGGGTTTTTAAGCACTATTCTAATCTAATGACAGTTTTCAGTGGCTAAATATTTATTATGCAAAGCAGGGCTTTGTGTAACAAATATGAACTCAGTGTCTAAAAATAACCAAATAAATATCTATGTAATAACTCCAGACCTCAGATTTTCATTTCTAATATAAAGATACCAGTATTATCCAATCTGAGCCTAGATTACATATGTACAAGTAAATGCTCTGCCCAACCTACATTCAGTTACACTTTCACATGGATCGAAACAATTGACTTTTGGTAAAACTGTGTATCTCAACTGGAGCATAGAGGAACAAAAGATAACCTTTACAGTCTTATACCCATGGTCTTTCTCTTAGTCGTCGTATTCAATTGTTTGTGGAGTAAAGGCAGTCTGTGCACACAGAGATCCTCATGAATCTGTTCATTGGACTGTAACTTCATGTTACAAATGCTCAGTGAATAGTGCGCAAATGCTTGGTATTTTTATTTTTCCTGTTATGTTCTGTAAAAAATGGGAAAATGCAAGAGTAATTGGCAACATGAATGAGCATAACAGTGTACAGAAACAATGAACCATTAACAGGAGGTTTAATCAAGTTCTGCATTTTTACCGCTGATTTCACTGAGCTTTCTTAAGTGATTAAAGAGTTAAGTTTGTTGGATCAGATTCTAGTCTCCTAGTTTTAGAAAATATTGGATGAACAGTATCATATTAGCCAAAGCAATATCTCTGAAGAGACAGTAGATAATGCAAGTATACTGCATGAATTTCCACTGCCATTTCAGTACATATTTCTCAAAGCAGTAAAACGGAGCCAAGTCAGACAGAACAATGATAAGCGATACTGAAATGCCAGCAAACAGGCTCTGCAGGGACACATCTTCATCCCCACCTCATTCACTTTGCATTCATTTTCCCTTGCATATGTTCTTGTATTAATTCACATGTGATATTAGCATGTTTTAAGCTTCAATTTGGATTTGCACCAGCATAACTCACCGGCATTTTGATGCGTGCCCCTGTTTAAGTTCAAACTTAAACAGGGGAAGTTTAGATTGGATATTTTTTTTACTGTAAGGGTGGTGAGGCACTGGAATGGGTTGCCAAAGGAAGCTGTGAGTGCTCCATTCCTGGCAGTGTTCAAGGCCAGGTTGGACAGAGCCTTGGGTGACATGGTTTAGTGGGAGGTGTCCCTGCCCATGGGAGGGGGTTGTAACTAGATGATCTTAAGGTCCTTTCCAACCCTAACTGTTCTATGGTTCTGTGATTCTATGATTCACTTCAGCAGGAGAGGAGGAGTTCCTTGCATTTTGAATGGGCAGACATAGGAGTAATATGAGCAATAAGGTCATTTAATAAATGTGACAGTATAGAACTGTAGCCCAGAGCTTTTTTTTCTTTCCCTAGCTGAAATCTCCGTGGAAAGGACAACATATGGCTGTGCCACCTCAGAAACAATCCAGGGATTCTCCTCAAGGACCATGACACAGTCCACCGCTACCATTCCACACTGCTGGTTCAGTGATGGCACCTAGCATGAAGGCAATGAGGCTGTGGCTCTGTTTCCACCTCAGGCACCTCCTCTCAGCTGGAGGACGGGGCAGAGCGCTCAGGGGCATGCATGGATTCTTCTTCTGTTCTCCACCTGGGTGATGAGCAGACAGATCAATAGTGATGATCATTAAGCAATGAGTTACAAGCATTCACTCTCTCAGTCCTTCAGTGCAAGCTCACTGGGAAATAAAAGCTGCTTCTCCAATGCATCTTCATAGAGTGCTGGAGGGTGAGTCTCTTAGCACTGTTCCTAGTGCTGAGGTGTCTCCTCTAGGAAAGTCTAATAAATGGGAGTCTTCCCAGTCCCAGTGCAACGGTGGGCTCTCTGTTGGGATCTCACCCTACTTCTTGCCCTCCTGCTCCTCTGTAACGGGCCGTAATAGCCTTTCCCACGCTGAGACTGAGGAACATCACTTCCTGTCAAAAGAGGCAATAAAAGAACACAAACGTGGCACCATGGAAGTTCCTCATCTATTTAGTACATTTTGTTCCCACAGCTCCAGGATTTTGACAGCCTCACACAACTTTTGCCGAGAAAGACCTACTGTCATAATGTAGTGTGCTGCAAAAAGATTATAGTGGTGAATTTAATATTATCTGCTCTTCCATGTGGGAAACAGATAAGAATTGTCTGAATAATCACTACAAAATAAGGCATTTTTTTCTGGAAAGCACAAAGGAATAGAAAGAATTTGTTGGCCTTCATCCTTCCATATTATAGACAGCAAAGAACAGCAAAGCTGTGTGTAATCTGTAGTCCAGGAGTTCACAAAGCTGTCAGCCAGGTCACATGGAATCTCTGGAAGCAACGGAGATTTCAGCGCAGGCACACATATCGGCTAGGGTGTTGGATGAAAGTGTGGTAGCTGGAGTGTGCACCTACATAGTTTCAAATATTTAAACTAGCTGCTCTGAGTGCATGTTCTCAAGCTGCAAATGATACCGAAGTGCAGAACAGAGCTGAAGCAATGCCAAATCAGTAGGTATGGGCTTTTAAAGGGTGCTTGTATGCATCTCTATGGACACTTCCGGTACTCTGAAACGCTATTAAAAGCAGAAGATAATGATGTCTTTTCATTACAAAAAGAAAGGCATATCAGAAAAACACAGCTTCTCTCTTACACAGGGATGGGGAAGATTATTATGACAAGAGGCTGAGAGAACTGGGCTCATTTAGCCTTCAGAAGTGACTTCTGTGTACAGCTAATAGGAGCATGCAAAGAAGATGGAGCCAAACTCTTCTTGAAAGTGTGCAGCAGTGGGATGGGAGGCAACAGGCACAACCTGGAACATGGGAAATTCCCACTCAGTACTACAAAACTGTTTTATACTGCGAAGAGGGTCAAGCACCAGAACAGGGTTCCAGAGAGGTTATGCAGTCTCTGTACTTGGAGATAGTCGAGCTTGACTGGATGAGGCTCTGAGAAATCCAGTGTAATTGGGACCTGTTTAAGCAGGAGGTTGGACTAGGGGATCTCCATATCTCACTGCAAGCGAGGAGCCCTTCAAAAATGCCAACCACAGTTTAAAAATCAGAGAAACATAACGGTCTTTTCTAAATATTAATACCCAAATGTTTCTTCTAACTGTGGCTATTCTTCATGGGAAGGAGCCAAAATCACATATTTGGTCTCTCTCAAACAAGTTCCCCATGCAGTTGTTTGTAGGCATCTTCTACTCAAAGCTGAAGCACAGATTTCACCCTCTGGCCTAGCCAAAGCCAACTCAGGCTCTGGGGAAGCTGAGTAATGGGGAGAACAAGAGTTTCGTGAATGCCAAGGAACTGCATTGCCAACAGGATGGATCCTCTGTAAAATTCTAGAATCCCAAACCTTAGTCACCATCTGAACTTCTAGGACAGATTGGTCATGGTTTAAATATTTTGTTGACTCTATTAGGCTGAGTGGATAAGGGCTTCATTGTGCCAGGTGCTGGACAGGACCAGTAATAGATAATGCCTGAGTTCACATTTGCATTTACATTTGGACCCCTCTGACCTGCTCTGTAAAAGACCTTCCGGGGCAAGAGAATAATCTGTGTCCACTGCAAGACTTCAGTGTAAGAAAAAATCGGAATCACAGCAAATAGTTTTGTGTCCTTTACTGTGACTTAGATTATTCCTCCCAGAGAGAACCTCAGTGCTAAGAAAACCCCACTGCTCCTCTTTTGTCTTAGGCACAATTGAAAGATTAAGGACAAAAAGAGACCAGCCAAGCACTGGAGGCACAAAGACTTCAAAAGGTAGCTGTCATGTAACTACCAGAGAATTATAAACTAAATTCCACAGAAATACAAAAATAAGTGCCTTTTAGTTGCTCAGATGAATAAGACATAACAAGATTCTAAATAATGTATCGCTTCTGTTAGAAGCTTGAATATTACTGCTTTTTCACCCCCAAGAAGTAGAATATGTGGCAGATAGAAAAGGGTTGCTGTTTTGTGTTTAGTTTTGGGGTTTTTTAAAGCATTATGCCAAGTTGCTGTTTCCAAACACATGTTGATGCTGGGAAGAAATGGGCATGTATCCATCTTGCCTTCAAGCCAAACCATTTAACCAGAACTGGGAATACTGACAAACTTTCTCAACCTCTCTCTGTATAAAGCAGCCCTTTGCAGATCTCTCTATGAAAATGAACAGTAAAAATATTATGCTGTGTGCTTCTGTTTAACAAGTGGAAAATTACTTTTAATACACTCCTGAAGAAAGGTAACAGATAAGTAGCAAACATTCTCACGGTCATTATGAAGGGGTATGTGTCAGCCTATAAATCAATAGCTGGCTCCATGCCACTCGCTCCTGAATGGAAACTGACTGTTTTTGCAGAGTTCTGCTCACAGCAGCTGAGCATTGATGCTAAGTAATGTGTAACTATTAGGGAAGAAATGAGCATCACAACACAAATCATGGAGCCCCTGATGAACATCTCTGCACATGGCTGCTTCTTCTAATCACCAGCAGAATTTAATGAGACACCTGCAGTTTACAGACGCTCTTGTTCCAACATAAATTGCCCTGAGAGCACAAACTCTTCTTTTAAAAAGCATTCTTCAGCAAACCATAAACCACAAAGTTTTTTTGTCACTAATAACATACTCCTCATTAATTTATAATTGTGTGAAACCATATTCCCCCATATGTGACCTACAATGGATCTGGAGATTTGGGCAAAGGCTGTTAAGGTCTCTTAATTTGAAGTTTTCAACCATTTTATTTTTCATTAATGAAACAGTTATAGAGACCTTGAAACTGACCCATTGCCATGCTGCAAAAATAGTAATTCTTCATCAATCTACCCATGTCTGGTGAAGGAGATGACTGAATGCATCCCATGGGTTTCTAAGTAGGGACAAGCTCAAGCAGGGATTTCTCCTCTGCTTGAAGCTGACTGCAGCACAGATGCTCCTGCCTCACCTTCCACTTCCATTGCAGTGAGGGGGCAGCTTGGACTGCAAAAAACCATATAGGCAGCTCATTAGAAGGCCAGAAAGGATAAAGGTAATGTGTACCTTGTCATACTTTACCATGTTTGCAGACAGGAGGCAATAAAAACCTTTATTTTCTAATCAGCAATGTGTTCTTTGCTGCCTGGCAAAAGAAACAGAGAATGTCATCTGATAAAAAGAAAGCAAACATTCAGCCTCCCTGAATCACTGAGCTTAGCGAGAAAGAGCTTGTTGCTGAGAATTAGGGTTATTGTCATCCACCAAGTGAGCAGCAGGACATGCCTGGCATGAATTGCTTGCTGCCTGTATGGTATGTCCCCGAGTCTTTATTGTCTTGGATGAGAACATGGTGTGGCCACAGCAAAGAAGCCTATCAAACACACTTTGGTAGGTGCACAGGCTTCCCAGGAATTTTGCTATGAGCTGTTTTGTTACCCTTGACAAGAAAAATTTTGACATTTTAACATCTGGGATGACTACCTGTGGATCTTAGGTCTAATTTTGTTGCAACCTGCAAATGTGAGAGTTTACATAAACCTTAAGACTTAGAAGGGTCCTCAGGAATTGTTGGCACACTGTAAATTGTGATCTGTGCTAACGCAAGCCTGCTCCTTGTAGGAGGAAAAGATTTGTGGCATTATTTAGTGGAAAGCATTTAGTAGCAGCACTAAAAAAAGTAATAGAAATTTCATTCTACTCCTCTTTTGTTGTCAAATATAATCTCTTTGTCAGCTGCTGTATCTCTGACATTTCATATGCTCTCCGCTCCATGGACAGTAGCTGCATTTCACACTATGCCAGCTGGTGTAAATAGACACATCTCCAATGAAGTTAATGGAGCTGGGGCTTTTTACACAGGCTGAGGATCTGGTGCTGAACATTTTAAGACGGCTGTGCAATCTCATCAGGTATCAAATGGGATATGTCAGAGAACCACTCTGAGATGGAAAAAACAGTTGTCTACAGCCCTGCTATCAAGGAAACCACAAATGCTCCCACAAAAGTGGTTCTGGTGGAGCTGGTACCTTTTACAGTATGTTCCTTACAGAAAAAAAAGGGCAGCACATTTTTATTCCTCTCACATTATTCAGAGATATTTCTCATCATCAGAACAAGAAGTCATCAGAATAAGTTTATTTGAAAGATGATTTTATAATAAAGTCAGTGGAACCTTCTCAGCTAACGGTAGTGAAAGAGAATAATGTTAATGGAGTTTTCAAAATAGTACAGACCACTGGGAGAGGAAAATTAGCAGTCAGATCCTCACTGGCTGCAATCTGGCATCGTTCTAGTGACAGACTAATATCTCGTCTAGCATCGCAAGTGAAATTGCACAGTGAAGTTGTGCTCTGACATATGCATTTGTTATGCACTACCTTGTATTTGTTACTTGCTACTGCAGGGAAGATAAGTGAATTTATTTTTAATAACAAGAAATAAGCAGATGACATCTAACTGCAAACTTCTCGAGGGTTTGGCCTTCCTTAAAAACCAAAACTAAAGTGGCCTACAAAAGATACATGATTCAAGCTTTAATCAAGCCTCAGTGGCTCAAAACCTCATTCCTATGGCGTAGGGGAGTTTTTACATGCTCAATTCTTCCTAAGCACAGAGTCATTTCTGTATCAGCTACTTCCTAGGGGCCAAATGCAGTGGATCCCCTTTACCACCACAGCTGAGTCTATAGTTCTAGGAAAGCTTAGTTGTGCCATAGGCCTGGCCCTCTTGATAAACTAATTCACAGTCAACCTCTAAAAGGCACAACAAATGCCCTACCCCAAGTACGTGAAAGTAACGCACTGATTTGGATTTTTTCCACATTTTAGAATTTTTCCCCTGCTTGAATTGCCTCTGACACTGTTACAGCCCCCAGGACATGAGCTGAGAACCTCGCAAACTTTTATGCATGTATCCTTGAGCAATACCTCTACAAAGTAGAGCTCTTACTAGTTATTTTTCCAGGTATTTCAAACAGCTCTCATTTATACTGATTTTAAGAGATAAAAAGGAGTAGTTACTTACACTGTTAATTAGATTATTAATAGTTGTGGGGAGCTAGGTACACTGCAGGTAAATACTACAGATATGTACATAGGTGGATGTCCTGGCACAGGTATCTTTTAACCTATAATGACATGCTGAAGAACACAGGATGCTTGGAGGAAAGTTAACAGTGATCCCTGGCCTTTGGGCTAGCATTTCTGGCCTGAAGCCTCCAGCCCCTGTGCCTGCCTTGCTTTACTATCCTGTGCTGGCAAAGCACCTTGAAGCTGGAGCTTATGCTGGGATTCATGGCTGTAAAGCACCAACCAACTCCATGCCCTGCAGCACTGGAAGAAAATCAGGCAGTGGGATGCCCATGGTGATCTCTGTGCCTTTCTCCTACAGTCCTTTCCGACGGGAGAAGAGTTGCAGCAACGTTTCCACTACAGCGGCAGCGACTGAGGATGAGGTAGACAGGTTAACTCAGAAGTCAGCTTCCCTGGAGTCTGAAGCAAGTTTGGTGCAAGTTCCTTTAAATTCCTATAAAAGTGAAGTGGCATTTGTCAGCGTTTCAGAGGAAAGCAGGTGATGAAATGCGTTGAAACACACATGCAGCAGGCATGAACTGAAAATCAGGTGAATAAACATCAAATATGAAGTCCAGGGAACAGAAACCCTTTTTCCTATCAGTCAGATCACAGCCAGGGGCCCCAGATTAATTTTGTTTGGTAACCCAGAATGCCTGAGAGGCACAGGAAAAATCTGAAACTTATCAGGAAATCTCTTCATAGTGAAGCCACTGAGTGAGCTGGTGAGAGAAATTACTCAAAGGCATGGAGCAAAGCCAGGGAAAACAGACAGCAATAAGCTAAATGTTACAGAAGATTCTGGGGATAAATTGGTCTAATTAAGTTGTCCTGGGTTCAGCAGTAGCAGTTATTTTTCTCAGTCTTTGTAGCTGGTGCAGGGCTGTGTTTTTGACTTTCAGCCTGGGAACAGCGCTGATAACACCGATGTTTTTAGTTGCTGCTCAGTAATGTTTACT
>JAOEHX010011784.1:3949-20271 GCA_025448015.1 Bolborhynchus lineola
GATTTTTTCTTCTTTTTTAACTTTCGTATCTACATTTTACACGTGATCTGTAGGGCTGAGCCATTCCATCTGGAGATAACACCTACAGATAAACTACGTCTAAAGTGGCACAACAGAAAATGTAATTGGAAATTATGTAATATAGCCCCTCATCCTGCCAAAAAAAGATTTAAATAGACATTTCATAAAGTGAGTGGACTAATACATTGATCTAAGATCAGAATACAGCAGGCCAGCTGAGACCCCAAAGACAATAAGAGACCTTACCTCGCATGCTAAGTTTTACACTTTGTGACCCAAGTGGAAGCCAATAAAAAAAGTTCTAATTATAGCACAATCATTTCTCGTCAACAACAATGCCTATATTTCAGTATTTGAACTTATAGGAAATGTTTTGCTATGAGAATATTTCTACCCAATATGACAGATAAAATGTAAGTAAAGACTGTATTATTATAGTATAGTTCAGTTGCAACAATACTGACTACAATCTCACTTTGTTCGGATGTCAATGGCTGGTTTGAATTACAAGTCTGAAGATTTGCCTAGTCATTAAAAATGCCTCCAGTATATATAAAGGAAAAAACGCTTCTTCCACTGCCCTCCCCTCCCCTACTCTCTACTATTAAATAAGAGGGTAGGGGGGAATTCCCCTTTTTGGGGGAAAAAAAGATAGAGAGGTTTTATGTAAGTTATTTGCATTATCTTTGCAAAATACATAAATTCCAGTATTCGGATATCCAAAAGACAAATACATGCAAAAAACCCGCCATTGTAACTGTAAAGATAGCATGCCTGTAGATCTGCCAGCACTATTACAGGTCATATTTTGGGGTTCCCCCAGCATCACATAGGTATCTTGGTGGATGAAAGCTCCTGACTGGTTAGCTCCTGCAGCACTGGAGAGAATCAGGAGGTATATACACTGGTCAAAGCTGCTTCTATGCCACAGATCTAGTTTAAGAACTAAAGCCGTACACTGTCAGGAGTATTCATTACTACTTGCCACCTTATTTCAGGTCAACCAAATGTCAGTGTTCTAAATGCAAAGGCTGGACCCAAACTTCAAACTATTCAGCAAGATTCTTGATGGAGCTAAGTAGATGCAGAGAACTGTCTGTAAAGATTTTTGCTCTGTTTTGGAGAGACCTCAAAGTTTAAAGAAAAATAATATGAGAGATAGTTGTGTAATATAAGGAACCATGATCTTGAGTCATCCAGAAAGAAAACCTGACACATAATAGGGGAAACTTTGTCCTGGTTTCAAAAACAAAGAGCACCACTTTTTTTTTCCCTGAAGCAAAATAAAAATTCACATCCAGATATGGTTTATAAAGATTCAGGAAAGGGGCTAAAAATTGTGATCTGGCACCTTGTTCATTTGCCTCTGTGCAGCAACAGAAGCAACCTCCTACGTCTGTAGAGAACTGGTGCCAGCAAGACTCCCAATCTCTTTGCTTTTGCAGCAAAGGATCTGGCAGCAATGTTCTGTTACTGCTATGATGCATAAGTGACAGACATGGCCTGCCATATATCTTAACTCATATGCTGGGCTGCAGAATTGCTTTCTAACTGCTGCTTTTTCAATAGTGATGTTCTTCTTCAAATCCCAGCTGTGAAGGGGCAGTATGAAGCAACAGCAGTCTCTGTGAGGGTGGTAGCAACACTACACAGGATGCAAAGCTAACACTCCCACTCACCACCTCCTAGTTCTCCAGAAACCAAAGAGAACAAATGCAGCACCCAGTCCCTCCAGCAGATTTTTCCAGTTCCCAGAGTACTGTTACTCCAAGTTATCTTCTTCACTGAGCAAGCCTAGTAAAGATTCCATCCCACACACATATACATCCCACACCTGTAGCAATTCATGATACCAATCACCTACCAAAATACTTCCCATATGTCTCCTCAGTTTTCCAAGGAAAGTAGCTACCAGCTTTCCTGTTGTACATGCTCTGAATCCTGCCCTAACACTGCACTTGCAGGACGATTTAATTAAGGGCTGACATTTGTCATGTACAGTATATCAATCTGCAAAGTGCCTCAGTGGGTTTGAGAAAGCAGAGCCACACAAAACTTGGTAACTCAGTTAAATGAAAACAGATGGTAATACTGTATTCCAAAGGATCTTAAAGAAAAGTTCATGACATGGGAGCGGGATTTCAGTTGCCACAAATGCTGTAGGCCAGGGTTTCAGAAAAATTGTTGAAAAACATCCTGAAGTCTTCAGCTATTAAAACAAAACAGAAATGAAAAGAAAAAGAAAAAAAGGAAAAGTCTTTTCAGCTCAGATATCTGAAGTTCTTCTCTCAGCTTTTCTTAGGGCTAATAGTGAGCAATCCTTCTCTCTGCTTTCCATGAGCAGGTTCCTCTGCTGAGAAAACCTTACATATTTGCATCTCTTTGCCCTTCGACTTTTCCTCAGCTTTCAAGAACAGGCTGGCTAAAGAGAAGCTAGGTGCTTTCTGCCACTGTGTCTGCTTCTGAATCTGTTGTTTAGAGATATTTTTGGGTATTACAGACTAGGAATTGGGTTTAAAAGATGCTCTTCTGAAGTGTCATCTAGGGATGACTAGACCTCAAATGGGTCAACTCTTGGTGCTGCTGCTGCTGCTGCTGAAGTTACCCCACTTGTCAGGCTTGGAAAACAGTCTGCATATGAATTGGTGCAAGAAAGGAGAAAGGGAACAAGCTATCAGTTGAGCAGGAGATGGATTATTCATGGCTTTGACAGATTTTGGAGCTGTCCCAAAGTACTGTCAATTGCTAGTGGTAAATAGCCAAAAAATGAAAAATGAGCTCTTTTTTAGGCTGTGTCAGTGGTATCAATCAGAGTAGCATCCAAAAATCTTGAAATGAATAGAGCACATTTCTGGCTGATGATGCTCAAGCAGAACACATTTAAAATGGACATAAAAATAAGAACATATCACCTAAAGTTTTTCGCCTAACCATATTTTTTCAGAGACTACACAAAAAGGGAGGGAGTTTCTGAGCATTTATTTTTTTTTCTTAATTGCTTCTTTTCCCCCAAATACCCAGATTGATTTTACTGCAAAGTTTTATGGCATGCTTATGTTTAATTTTCAGGAAAAATAAAGATTTGTTATGATACACAACATGTATCTGTTATGCTGCTGGACACTATGGAGAGAAATAGTAGGGGGTATTAATTGATGTTAGCTTTTTCGACAGGCCAATACCAAATGTACACTTTTGCTTTCATTACATTTATTTTTTAAAAATTAAGTACTGGAGAAACCTCTGCACCTGTGAGGCATTTTAGCAATTACTGTTAAATTGCCTGTTTCTGAAAAACAGGCAAAAAGTCCATTTAAACTAATGTGGAGGTCCACATAAGAGACATAAAGTAGACAGAAAGCAATGGAAAGCTGTGAATATTTGGGCCATAAGGTTTTTGTTTGGAAGGTTATGAAACCTAGCCTTTTAACTTCTAAGCAAAACTAGCACACTGGTCACAGTTCAGATGCAGGTTTCTTGGGCTTATTGTTGTAAAAGGAACCAATAATAATGATATTCATGACCACTTCAGGAAATGTTATTCCTCAGTTCTTTGTCCAGGTCTTTGAGAAGCACAGGTAAAATGAGGACTATGTTAAAGTATCGCACATGCTAAAAATCTCCTGTAAATGACAGGACTTTGAATATTCCTTTAATACTTTCTGTGAGAAATTTCCACAAAATTAAAGTTGGATTATTGAATTTCTTTTAGATTTTTTGTTATTTTCCTGCTTAGTAACACATAGTGCCAACAATTTCACTATGTCTGTTTTCATGCCTTCCAATTTGAGCACTTGCCTTTAAGGTGAAAACAGAATATCCCATTAATTTTTGATGTAAGCCTTATAACTAGTCTCTTAATTGAACTTCAGAAGAGCTTGACTTCATTTCCTTCAATACCTATCTTCTCTCTCTCTTTCCAGTAATCTTGGATTACTTTTTCTTTTAATTCATTATAAATTATTCAGATAGTAACTTCTTAATTTGAAAATCCTATAGTCAGTAATGAAAGACTTGGTCCTCCAGAATAACTTTTCATGTATTTCTCTTACACAGTGAGCAAGCTTCTTGTGTAGCTGTCTTTTTAGTTAAGATTTAGAAGCTCACATGGAACTGAAAAACATTCAGTGAGGTGACTTGCCCTTCACTGTATGCCATATAGTTTCTCACAGTAATTTCTATAGCCTTTAGTACAAATATGTACCAACCTACAGTATATAAACCTATAATTAGAATGCTCTCTTCACCTACAGCTATATTAATAAGCATAATATTAAATTATTGCACTTTAAAAATTAGATCCTTACAAGTCCTATGTTAATGCAAATTTTGAAAACTGTAGGGATTTAATATCTAAATGAATGCAAGTAATTCGCTTCATATTCTAGCCTCAATGTAGCATTAAAATCGAATGAGCTTCAGCGGGAACAGTAGGCATAGGACTGAAGTTCATCACAGTGTTTGACAAATTAATCAGTCATTAACTGTGCATAGACTGTACCTATGAAACTAGGATTTCATCCTAGGCCAAAGTTGAGCTCTTTTTATGTTTTATGAATTTGATTCATTGGATTGAAGTATCATTGAAAATGCTGACAATAGATCTTAGTTTATGGCAGCTTCAGAATTCATTTGCTGCCCATTGCTGTTCATTTGAATTTGAAGCACCCTTCATAAACTCACAAGGATTCAGCTGACACAGCACGATTGTTGCACACCTGCAGGTTTACACAAAAGCAGGGAATTGAGGTGTGGGGTGAGCAGCGTACTTGAAAGTAACCTGGTCCAGCACTGCAGCCCCCATCCTGGGATTCACCTCTGCTCCGTCCCCCACCCAGCTGCAAGACAAGGGCAGCTTGATGAAGAGATCACGCAGCCCCGCCTGAGACCTGGACTTCCTTCCACTCTATTAGCTCCCCCTGTACACTCCCTCTTTCCTTATCTGTGTTGACTTCCTGATCTTCCCTCTGCCCTTTCTCTCAGGTCAGGGAGGACTGGGATGCTCCAAATGATTCAACTCCTGACCCAGCCAGCATTTTCCCTTTCCCCTCCATGCCAACAGTGTGTTTGCTTCAGTGAGTGCTTTTGTTTCTTTTCCTTACCTCTCCTTCATTTTTTTACTGCCTGTGGGGCAGCCATACAGGGCCAACAGGGCTGAGCCTGTGACTGAGCAAAATTTGCAATATTATTTACCATGTGATGTCTCAACTTACATTGAGTCAGAGGAACATTGTCAAATTAGCAAGAAACACCCCTGTGTTCCTTCTATAATGACTAATATAATACAGATTTGATGCACTATAGCATCTCTAATAATTACATTATTTCTACTGTCTGTTTATTAAAATTATTTTAAAAGGCTTGTGCAATCAGTAATTATGCCTTAGAAATCTCTTGTGGGTATCACCTTCAATTCATGGCTAAGAAAATTGACAGCACGTAGAAGAAAAAAGATATTTTTATTTTCCTAATTTTAAAATTCAGTGAAACCAAAATTTTCCTTTAAAAGAATTGCATAAAGATCTGTACCATGAGTGGACAAACACTTTGGAAACTAAGGGTAGTACTGTGTATCTGAGATGATATATTTGAAATATAAACTAATATTTGGATGGTAAGCATAAAGTAGTCTAATAAAATGCTAGCTAGTTGTAGGCATATTATTAGATACATAAGCAAGTAATTAACTGTATAATTTTTATTAGAATATGTCATTGTAGAGTGGCATGTGGCATTTAACCAATTAATTCAGTAAGATTTGAACTGCATGCACCACATTGTCCTGAGATAAAATTAAAGCTTGCTTTTTTTCAAAGCAAATTACTGCAGAAAAGCATTACAGGGACTATCTTCGTCAAAGCAGTAACGTATGGTGACATTCTTCACTGCTGCAGAAAATCAGTACAATTTCATTGCTTTGTCTTCCTGAAGGGCAGCTTGATGCACTTACATTAAAGTCTCCATCTCTTACCTGTTTCTTAAAATGCTTGTTGTTTATGTCTTCAGGGTTCTAATTTAATTTTAGCAGCAAAGAACCCTTTAAACCAATTTATTTTAGAATCAGCTTACTGATATTTTTATCCTGTATTTAAAAAGCAAACCAACCCTAAAATAAAAATGGAGTTTGGTTTAACAACTTATGCAATGTCATGCAAAGCCCATAACATCTTTTCTGACCATTTTTTTTCTCTTAGCTTGTTGCAGTCATAGATAAAACCCCTGTTTTGTCCTGCTGTTTGCTTTACTGTTCTGTTTAAGCCATCATGTGATGAACATTTCATGAAGGATGATAATGAAAACATACCACTAGCCCTGAGTTGCATCAACATAAATTGAGATAGGAAGCGAAAATGAGAAGCAATGTGGAAGGCTGGAAGGAGGACAGGGCTCCCTAAAATGGGTCTACAGATAGGAGAAACAATCTCAAAATAATCTCTAAATCATTAGCATTGAAGTAGTTCATACTACACAAGGCTATTGATTATTCTTCATAGGGAGAGGAGATATGCTTAGGGAAAAAATATTTTTTCCATATATACAATCATATAATTCAGTAGCTCATTTTAAAGTGATCTCCAAGATGTCTTTGATATTAAAGTATTTTAGCTAGATCTCTGTCTGCTTTAAAGTAATGGTAAATCATAATTTTCTAACTTCTGTTTTTGTGTGTCAGATTTATTGCTAACATCAATGTCAACTTGAAAACAGTGGGGGCTATCCTCCTCTGTAAAAAGAGTATTTTATAGGACACAGCAGTGCAAAGTTCCACATGCTGTTCTGCATTATAATTCAGTACTTAGCAGGAAAGGCCACTTCTCGATGTAAAATGTAGTTCAATTTTCACGCTGTTTTCCCTCTTCAGGCTGCTGACAACTTTGCCAGTGTGCAGAACTGAAAGCACTATTTTAAAAAAAAGTTGTCTGAGGCCTCAAGTTCCTCCACCTCCACAAAATATAACAAACAGTGGTACTCATCCAGCCTGTGATTAGATGGGTTTCCTGACTATATTTTAGATGTTACAGGACTTACAGTGGAAAAATGGGGAATGTGGCTGTAATGTTTTTTATGTGCACTCACATCTTGGGACTTAATTTTAGACCGATTTTCAACTAATAAACAGCTATCAAAGTCAGTAAATCTGTTTCTTTGTGGAGGCAAAATTAGTAATATGAAGTCTAATTATTTTCTAAGTATAAATTATTCAGTTTACACACATAACCCCAGTCTTAGTAGATGAGTTTTCCAGCTTTTCCTTATATCCCGAAGGAAAGCAATATCCCACGTACTGCAAAGTAGTAGCATACGTGGAGATCTAATTATCTGAAATACTAAAAAACCAAAAATAGCTGCATAAAATTTGCTGAGGATGCAGATTGATGCTTATAACCATCTTTTGCCATTTAAAAATTTTTCTTGAGATGAGGGGAATCATTTCTTTATAGCTATTATCTTCCAACCCAACCAGAATAGTAATTGCAGTGTCCACAGCAGTCAGCAGGATACCTATTAAATCTCTTCTGCATGTAAAAGTCCCATTCTTGTTTATGCTATGGCTGACTGGAGGTGGTGGGAAGCAATATGGCAAGTTCCCTCTCAATATGGCAAGGCTCAGCTGGACTGGAGACATAAATCTGCCTCATCATTGTTCCTGCTGCATGTAAAAAAGTCTGCCTTTTTACCTGCCTGTAACCACTGCACACAACCATGATAATACAATTGAAGAACATGTGCTCAGAATGCGGCATAAACAGGCTGTCTAACCTCTACTATCACTGGATGCTGAAAAGAATCTGCTGGGATAACTCTTTACCAGCAGTGACGAAGACCAAGTTTGATGCAGTCATAATTTCTTCCTCTGATCTCATGACAGCTCATGCTACTGGTCCACATGCTCAGGCACATTCAGAAACCAGAAGACAAACATATACACTTCTTCTGTTTTCCCCAAAGGTATTCACCTGAATGGCACTGATGCTTTTCCTCTTGCTTACTTTGTCTCTTTTATATTCACTGTGTTCCAGGAACTTGGGAACAGTATTCTACTTCAGGCTATACTTCTGGTAAAAGTCACATACCTTTAACTCAAAGAATTTATTTTGTTGGTTTTGTGTAATATGATTTAATACATCCTTGCCCAGGAGTTGGGATGGAAGCAGACACTACAGCAGCCACAATCATTTTTGCAATGGGAATCTTCTAGTTATAACTAGAGAAGGGATGCTTTCAGATCTGTACTTGATGTGCGGCACCAGTCTTACTTCTTTACATATGCAGAGCAGGAAGAAATAAGCTCAAATGCTGGGAAATAATGAAATTAATGATCTAGAAGGAAAAGAAGATCGCTGAAATAAAAAATGAACTAAACATTCTGTACACCACTGTTAAAGAAACCTGGAATAGTAAGATTTTTAAGGTATCAAAACCCCAAGAAAGAGCTTCATCTCTATTTTACATCTGAAGTGTCAATTTTTCCATCTCTCTTACAAATGGAGTTTTACTCTGTCATTGCTATATGGATTATTTGGAAGCCTCCAGCCAAATTATTAATCTTTGCTTTTTCATGTGATCAGCCTCAGGAGAATCCATGCGAAGCTCACACTCTTAAAAAAATATTCTTTAGCTGAAAAAAGAAGATAATGGGAGAGGGAATTGTTGTGCCGTGTAGCTTTATATCAAAGGTGTTACATGCATTATGTACATTATTCACAGTGGTGTTACTGAGCCTATACTGAAGCTTTTATTTAATATTCAGTCAATGGAGAATTGTCCAAGAAGAAATGAAAAACACCTACAGATGGCCGCCAGTTAAATGGAGCAGCCTTTTTGATTAATGAGTAAAACATCCTTCTTTTTTAATTACTCTTTATGAACAATGTATAAATAGCTAAAAGGGATAGTTCAGCTTCACTTGGGGCTGATGTTGTGAGTAACAGTAGTTATTATGGTCTGTGATTCGTCTAAGATTCAGCAAGCAAGATGTGATTCTATTTCAAGACCATGTGCCGAGTTGATGATCTCTTACCTGTTACCCTCTTGGTCTGTGCTAGGGACAAAAGTGGTGTGTGAGGCATACCGTCCTCGGAAGACTCTTTATTCCAAATGAAAAGTTGAGACCTGTTGGTACAAGAGTGTTTTCTAATTCATCATCTTTTCCTGATAAGTAGTTTTTTTAGGTAGAGCATTACAAATGCCATTTAGAGAAGCCCCAAAGGGGTGTTGTGAGTTTACTTTGGATATGGTGACTCCTGTATGCCTTGTAGGAAGTCAGTGAGCTTAATCACTCTCCTGATAAGCCTAGAATCTTTTAAAACCTCCTATAGTGTAAACAGGGTAAGAAGATATCTGTCCCAGAGGAGGTGAATTGCAGCTGTATGCAAGCATCTTCTCTGGGGAATGTGGAGGACGACACTAAGAAGAATTATAGCTTGCATAATAATTCAAATGCATGGTGAGATATGGAAGCTTTTTGTTTCTCTTTACACATTTTTTTTTTTTGGTCATCAATGAGATACATTTCCTTTTATTCCTCCTCTCATGGAGTCAGAGGTTGGGAACGTTGATTTTGTATGTATAATTTTATGTTTATCTAGCTCCCTACACCAGATTTAAGAGGAATGCCCATAAAAAGCTGCAGTTTATTTTTTTCTCACAGTAATAAAGAAAAATTTCTAAGTATAAATGGAATTATATCATTATAGAATTACCAAAAAAGAAAATATAGACATGAAAAAAAAAAAAAAAGAGGTATCAACTGTGCCTCTCCATCCCTGTCAGAACTTGTCAGGAAACTCAAAAATTAAGAGATTAAGGCAGGTTTTTTAACAAGTAAACATGCAGGACTGCTGTCACAATAAGTAACATGATTACTGTGTCTAAACATTGGTCTTGAATGAAGTTTGCCAAACCTAAACCAATCCAAAACCATCCAAACAAAACACAACAACAACAGAAAACCCAACCAACTTAACCAAACTTTTTTATTGACTTTTTAATGAGTATTCAAATTTAAAATTTAGGTTTAAACCAACATCATTGCAGAAGATTCACTGTTCAGATTTCTATCCAGATAATGTAAATTGATCTAACAGAAATACTAAATATCATTTGTAGTAAAAGTAATGTTTCAGGTAATGAAGTTACCTCTGTATTTTTTCAGAGAGGTGATGTAGGTTATTCTAACCTACTAAGACAATATTTACATAGGTCATTCTCTTTCACAGCCAGCAAATGAGTAACTGAGCTGAAATACAGCAGAAAAAAACCCGTTATTTTTCACTTGCAACTACATTTTAAAATGTTTCAGCTATATTTTCACTTGATTCAACTCCTGCTCAGGGTTAAAATACCATTCTTCTGCTCCACCAATCAAACAGCCTCAATGCCTGTTTTAGCAAACATAAATTTGGCATGTCCACACTCTCTTCCAGGAGTTCTTCATAAGGCACAAATCTAATCTGATGTGAGACTTTAAGGTTTTCAGTGGAAGTGCCTTTGCACTTTGAGATGATGTCAAGATTTTTAGAAAATGAAGGACAACACTTTGCTTATAGCTTTTAATAGTACTCCAATGACACCTCTTTGTACATGAAATATATTTCTTTACTTGCGTTCCTTCAGCAATCTGGTTGGAGCAGCTTGGCGCAATTGTGCAGTAATTTCTCTAGGTCTGAATTTCAGTTTGTTGATTCAAAACACAATTAGCTTTGGAGATTTTATTAATCAAATTAATTATTATGGCATGATTGTGCCACAATCACTATATTAGAATATATGCCAGCTGGTGAACAGGTGACATGGTCTGGGAGCAAGAAGTAGGGGTGTCACTAGCAGCAGCTCTGGGTATGAGAGACAGCTGATGGTGACAACTGAGGTGAGCACTGATTGTTGCCTGGGCTTGCAGATCACACTTGGCTGAAGGTGAGGCCAAGATGGTTCTTATGAGATGCTCCTCCTGCATTTATTGGTTTATATTTTAAAAGGTCCTTAAAGTGCCTGAAGACAAAACAGTGAACAAAGTGTTACCCAAAAGTCATAATAGTCCAAATCAATGAAACCTAATTGAGCATACGCGTTGAGTCACATTATTGTTGCAGATAAACATTGCGTATAAACCCAGTTCCCACACAGAATAAAGTTGCAGAGACTTGATAATTTTTTACATAACTTTTTTCCCAACTGTAGGCACATCTAGGAGATATATGGCAAAATTCTGGGGTTTTTTGCTACTACCTGACTTGTCTAACTCTGTTCTGTCACTTTGTATCCCACGCTCATCAGGGAATGACAGATTTTTTCACAGGCATATACAGGCCAAGAAAAACAACAACCACTAAAACAGGGGAAAAAGGAAGATTTGTAGAATCACTCAAAAAATATTATTTAAAAGATTCTATTCTTCTCATAAGGAAGATTTTTCAGGGTTAATATGAACCGGGTACAATGTCAAAAAATCAACAATTACTCACATGTATAGGCCTGATATGTCTCTGAAGAGAATGATCATTTAGTATCTTCTTTTTGCAATATTGAGATATAAAATGCAGCTAGTCCAACCATTGCCTGCGTTTTCCCTCCCATTACAAAATCACTCATATGGACATGTCTGGTAATGAAAGGATGGATAAAAAATGGTGGATAACTTAGATTTTAAATAAGACATGATATGAAAAAACTCCACTGCTTTTGCTAGCAAAAAGACAAGGACCAAACCTAGTTGATTCAGAGATTTTTTAAGAAAAAATGCTTATTTCAGTGTTACAAATATAAATATTTATATTCTGTACTGTTTAGTTACACCTGAACTCTGTGATAGAGTGACACAGTAAATGTCCGATATTGTTAATGAAAGACATTGAATCCACTCTTTTCCTTTTTTCATTTTTCCCATAAAAATAAGGAATATAATGGTAATAAAATTTTTAAAAATTACTAATTATTAAGTCAACTTGGAATAAACAGAAGTAGACTTTATTGTAATGAGTAGAGACTATTTCATTATTTGAAGTTATTAAAGAAATTATTGATGTCTCCTTCACAAAGACAGTATGCCCTCCAGAATCTGGTGGGGAAGGGAAATGAAAGAGCTTTTACAGCTTTTCTTTCCAACCGGCACCCTTGCTCCCATTTACATTCTCTGGGCTGTGGAACAACTAAGCATTTTTTCAGCACATTGTCTAAAGAAATGGCATCATCTAAACCCCTTTTTCTTCTCTTTCCTCATGGGAACTAAAAGATGATCTTTGATTACTTCATGTCTAGCACCTTAATGCAGTATACTTAAGTATGTATCCTGAGCTTTCTATCAGATTTGGTTGGACAAAATACTGGGAATCTGAAGCTGTAAATTAATGTAGATATCCATCTGGAACCTTTCTATGGTGGTTGATGGATGATTATAGTTGAAATAAAAGCATCATGACACATTTCAGAATCAGTCTTCATTTATGTGTCTTCCTTTGATCTTTTGTAGATGAAAAAGAGCAGTCTTGCACTTTTCATCCTGCTAATGATTTCCTAGCCATTACCTCTAAAGTTGTAAAATTTCACAAATACTGGACTTTTAGATCATACTAGCTTGTCATGTGTCTAGGTCCTAAGTAGAATTACAATGCATCAGAGAAAAATCTTCATTTAGTAGAAATAAACACAGTTTCATATCCTTTAGGGGATTTCAAATAAAAGCATTTTGACAGGGACAAATATTTTTCAACAGCTGTGATCCCATGTTAGGTCTAGTAAGTTACATGAGAAATAATTTTGGGGTGCTGGGTCACATTACTAATATTATACAGAAACATATCGCAAACAAGGGTTGCTTCTTCTTAAGAAAATATATGCAGTATAAATATGGAGGAACTATCACAGAAACACTTGATGATTTTTAAAAATGTGTCTGCCACTGCTGTGCATCTAGAAATGATACACAAACATTCTGAGCTAGAAATGTAAAAATCCTAAGATTACAAAATGCATCCCTCTGGAAGTGCAACATATGCTTGAGTTTAGTGTAAGATCTTGAGGGTTTTTAAACATTTTGCTATTGGCATATGCTTTTGAACAACATAGTGTGGCTTTTGATATCTAGGATATATACAAGGCAAAGGTATGTTACCAACATACTAGCTGATTTATAAATTGCAAAGTCAAGTGTTCTTTAAGAGATGATTATTACACATATATAATGGAGTCATCTGTACAACTGCTCACCTCCTACCTCCCCCAGCCCTGAAGCAGTGCCTAAGTTATCTATGACAGTGACAACAATAAGTCTTATGTAATGGAATCTTCATGACACATAAAAACACTCTGGAATATTTTAGGTCTTAATTTTTGTCAGTAAGAAATATTTCCTGAACCCAAGTTCAAGACTTGCTTTATAGTTCCTGAAGTAATATTAAACATTGAGAACCTCAGTAACTACTTGCCTGAAACATTATTTCTGTTAAAAGAGTGTTGGTACCTATGTAAAGGCTCATATGCTTTCTTGATTACAGGATCCATAGTTTGTGAGCTCATTAGTATGTGCGTTGATTCAACTGGAGTCCTTGTAGAGCTTTTTGATGTCACTGATAATGTTTTCCAGGACAAACAGCTCAGAAGCTTGAAGTCTTGGCCATTTTAAAAGGATGAACTTCAAGAAATCACAATTTGGAGTGATCCAGGTGATGCAATTACTCCAGAGCTGAAGGATACAAGCCTCCATCTTAAGTGCTAATCGCACCAATTTCAGCAGAAGACCATAGCATTTGGCCAAGTGGGCCCACTTCTTGGAGACTGACTTCTAGAGAAGGCTGTGTCTATCCTATATGGGACTTGTCTCTTTTGGCCTATCTGTTGTCCCACGGCGTCGTGACAATATTACTAATAATAATGCAAAGGCTGTGCTGCAGCCACCCAGAATTGTTACTCTGTAATGTGGAACTGAGGACATATCCTATAATATGGCACACTAAGAGACAAACTACTCTGAGATAAGGCTGAGACAATGCATGTGGTAGTAAGAGTCAAAGCTGTTCATCCTTATTGCAGGCTGGGAGGTATCCAGAACCACAGCTGAGTTTTGTTCTGCATTCAAGAAATAGATTTATTCCAAAAGAAATCCTGAGGCTGAATTAAAATATGTGAACAAGCAGAGGAATAGAACCCCAGAGAGAACTGTGAAGATGAGAGTGTAGTATAGATAGCAGGGAAGCACAGAAGGTAGTAAATATATTCAGTGTATTCAGCATTTCTGTATAATTTTTTTTTTCTGGTATTTAATGCACAATATTAATTTTAATAAAACTATACAAACTGATTGTACAGAAATCTTCACATTCATAGTGACTCACTTAGCTCCCCAAATACAGATCTTTTGCTCTTTCAATTTGATTCTTACCAGACAAATTCCCTAGAGTTACCCAAAGAGTAAAGGGCTAAACGCAGGGAAGCTGTGGTGGAAGAGGTGGCAAATTCCACAAGATATCCAACAAACTCCAGTCTAAACATCCAGGGCCTCATTCCAAGTAAAAAAGACCCTTTAATCTCATTTGAATACTTAGGCACCCATGCTGTAGTTGGAAGCTATTTTCATCACACCATGACACTTTCTATTCAACCATTCCCTCTTCACATTTTGGACTTTCCAAAGACATTGCCAGCATTCCCACTCCGACTTCTGAGGATGGCACGTACTATGGGCTCCAGCAAACAGAAAATGCAGACAAGGAACACATTAAGGAGTTTCCCTTATCCAGAACTGTTTGAAAAGCTTCCTATCCCATTAAAGGCCAATGGACCCTATAATACCTGAAAGATCCCCATTTTAGAGCTGGCATTAAAGGAGACAGGTCAGCACCACTACTGACACTCCAACACAGATAGAGAATAGGCAGCCTCTTTTCTAGAGTAGGGGACCATATTGCTCACCTGGTCAGTCCATTTAAGCATGGGGTTTTTGGTAAATAGCTGGCATCCTAGTTGTACACTGGAAGAGATAAAAGCATTTCTACACAAAAATAAAAAAGAACAAGGCAAAATCTATGCCTGATTTAAGTAATGGCACTCAATTCTTCTTGTCTTGTAGTAAAACAGTCATAACCCCACTCCTGGCCCACCTCATCAACAGATACTTATATAGGTCTCCATCTCTCAGACTTCATCCCCACTGTCCACCTCTTGTTCCCCTTAGTGTACATTTCTGGAACACAGATGGGTTTTTATTGCTCTTAATTACTGATATGAGCCTTTGGACAACATACCATTCTCTCCCATAATTTGAGGCAGAGGAGGTTCTTCATCTGGTAGAATGTCTCCAAGTACTGAGCATCCCAAGCATACAAATCTATTCTCCAGCCAGTAAGGAATCTACCATGTGAGAGCCATCACTCAATTCTAACCACAACCCCTGGAATTTCTTGTGCTAACAAATATTTTTTCCCCATCTCTGGAATACACTGATAACAGATTACAATAATGACATGCTTGTGGTCCTGCCTTCTTCAGATTATCAGATGAGGAAGTGCACACAGAGCAACTGGAATGGATGAAGGAACTCTAGCTGTTGTTGAATACTGTTGACCTTCCTGGAGTCACCTGCAGTGAAGAGCTTAGTGGCTGGAAGTTTCCTTCCACTGAGTGTGGTAGTGAATGAATGTCATTTGTAGTAAGCACAGAACGCAATTGGTTTTTTCAACAAGTTTTTGACCAGAATGGTAAAAAACAAAACAAAACAAAACAATGTAAGATGAATTTTTTAATTACCTAAAAATATTGCCTCTCTATCTGGCTTTTTGAAATGGAAGAAACTTCCTACTCCTCTGGGTAGCTATATGCAACATCAAGAATTCTAGCCTGGGTTTTGAGTAGCAACACTTTTCCTCTCAGTGCTCAGCTATACCACCAGGCTTCTTCCACATTCACAAACATGTAAAAGATTTTCTAGTACAGACTTCTAAAATACAGTAGGTAAAGCACTCTTCATTTCCTTTTTTTTTTTTTTTTTTCTCCTCTAACCTCTGCAGTGCTGTTTGTTAGCACTAATGAAGGCACTGCAGGTCTACTATGCAATTGCTAACATTCTGTTAAGCACTAAACCATTTTCAAGTTTTACTTCCTACAGAAGCTCATGGTTTCTCTGAACAAAAAACTTCATTTTTTTAATTTTATTAGTATCTCCCTTTCATGGGCAACACTGTGCAGCTGAGATCAAGAGAGAATGAGAAGACCAAAGCAAAGAGCACTGTGGAATGGGTACAAGAAAAATGAAGCAGGTACACCTCGCTACCTCTTGAATTAATATTTTACTTTGTATTAACATGAAG
>JAOEHX010011786.1:4904-20374 GCA_025448015.1 Bolborhynchus lineola
AGTCTAGTTATTAATGTAGTGATTAATGTGGATAAAATCAATCAGTTTGCTCTGTTGGTCCTCTTGTCTTTACTATGCTGCAGTTTTAATAGTTGATCTTTGAGGGTTTTGTTCTTAATTTAAATCGAGTTTGTATCTGTAGGATCCACTCTTCCATTGTTGGAGGGGGTGGGGTGGAAATGTATGTGACTTTTGCCTAGGCATACTTTCCATGCCTCTTCCTTGTAAATTACTGTAGGATTGTTCAACATATCCATCTCTGAGGTGCCTAGCATAAATGAGAGACTAAATGTGTCTAATTTGCTGTTCCCTTGCTTGATGGTGTGGTTTGTGAAAACAGCATGTTTTTGATTTCAGGGTTTGTAGGAGCAGTAATCAGTACTCTTCTTGAGGAGGCTGCCATCCCAGGAAAAGTATTTTTGGTTTTGTGAGAGGAATGGTATCGCTAAACCTTCTAATGGAAGTACTGATATGAGGATAAACATTCTTTTCCTGTTTAATGAAGATCTGAAATCCATTACAAACTTAAATCTGAGGGCAACATGACAAGACTCTGTTCTCTTTATATATGAAATTAGTGGGGCATCGAAAGTGGATAGGGCAAGAGAAGTAACAGTAAATTTTGGATCATGATTTTATGCAGTTTGGGAACCTTGGTAAGTCACAGCAAGGAAAAGTACAGAAGGGATAATGCGTTTCCTCATGCCGTCTTCAAAAATACTTATTGAGACTACAGCTGAATAGAAAAATTATTAAAAGCAGACTTTTCTTGGAAGACAGTTGCATTTAACATGATTAGATATGTTTGATCATGTTCATTTTCAAATATTTCAATTTTAAAAATAAGTCTTTGTTTATAGTGGGTACAGTTAACTGAAGTCTTGTTTTGGCTGCTAATGAGGTTTTTTTTTTTTTAATGTAGTTTTTGGACGGCATTAAAGGTAGCTGCTGTGCAATAAGAAATCCCTCCAGGAAAATTTGAGTCAGTTTTAAGAGATACAGTTGTCCTTTTCTTTGGTTGTATTAACAAATATTACTGACTTCAAGATAATATCTTCTCCCACATATCTTTGCCATTCTAATTAGTACTTATCAGTAATTCCTGACTTTCCTGTTGTGTGAAATCAGATTTGCTTTTTTTCTCTTCTCTTACTTGCATGAGTATGACACTTTTTGCCCATAAACCCTGCAATTTACTATGTAAATTGTTAATGTGTATTCGTGTCTGTGTTGTTTTCTAGTGTAGCCCTATTCTAAGCCTCATGGTGTTTCATTTGTTTTATCTTGGGGGAAGGCCTTTCAGCCTCCTGCCACTCTTTGCGAACAGGTCTGTCTGGCTCAAATATTTCCCTGAGAGGAGAAAACCGTTTGTCAGTTCTTCTCAATTACCTCCTTCCTTCTTCGAGAGCTGGAACCCCGTCAGCCTCAAGGTGTACAACCCCTGTAACTACCCCTCAAAACACACCACCCTCCAGTCCTACGTGCAGCCACCTGCCAGCCACAAGTGCCCAGCCAAGTCCAGTGCAGGGCAAGGAATTGCTGGTGTCATCTGCCAGTGATGATATTCCTTCAGTAATAATCCACCCACCTGAGGAGGACTTAGAAGTGCAGGAAGGCCATGAGAAGAAGACAAAGGAAAATACTGACAAAGCACCAGGCAACTATTGCAATTTAAGCTGTCCGTGTGTGATGCTGTCTGCATCTGGATCACTTGCATTGTGATGTTTTTGGCACATAACTTTGGCACAAAGGAATATATGATAATTGTTACTTTTGCCTGCATGTTTTATTTATTCTCAGTTGTGACTATTTCTTTGTTTGGCATTTTTAACTTTTTAGCTTTTAACAAAAGCCAGCAAAAAAACCCCAATGTTTAATTAACCTTCACTTGTGTAATTTAAAAAGGAATAATGTTTTTAAAATATAACATATAACCAAAATGTCAAAAATGGTGGCCTTTTACTTTCACTCACCTACGATCAATGTCAGGTTTTGCTTTGTTGGTTTTGTTTTTTTTTTTTGTCAGTGGTTGAGTTATTATTTTAATCCAGTATTTGATAGCCTGAAGACAGCTACAGCCAAAGATGTAGTGAAGTATTAGAGATGAATATGAAAAGAATTAGGGAAGATAAAATTATCAGTGAATGTTCTTAGCTTACTTGTATCATCATGAAGTCTTTAAGCAGTTTTCTTTTTGTTTTTGCCCTTTTAAAAACAAGGGCCATTAAAAACATTTGCTGTTTATGATTAAATGAAACTGAGAGGTTCAGTTCATCTTAAACTGTTCTCAGATAGCTATACATTAGGGCTCTGCTTCAGTATCTGGCACTTGATCAGTATTTTGTTGTGTTAGATATGCAAAATAGGGTAAAGTAGGTAAGAGTTGATAATTGTAGGTTTGTAGATCAGAGCTCAGCAATTTATTAGTTTTTTGCCTTGCAAAACTATTGGCTTTTACATGTTAAAAGGTATGTGGATGTTTATGTAAGTAAAAGGATGTATAGTAAGTATAAGGATGGATAGTCCTGACAGCTTCTTCAGTAGTTTTTAGTAAATATTTAATAACTTATGCATTTTGCATGCATAGTACTATGCTTGCTTTACTTTTGAAAAATTATCTCTTATTAGGAGACTTCAGGATTCTTCTAGATAGGTAATGGTTTTAAGATAATTTCTTTTAGCCTTTACGTTCTTCCTGGGGGTGGGGAGGGTTAGGGTATGGGGTGTTTTTCTTGGTTTCCTTCTTCACTTGTTTAACAAGTGAGAGCACACTGTTACATCTAGCATTGAAAATATGCTGACAGAGAAAAGGCTGTGGTTCTTTCTCTTCATGTTTTGCAACTAAATCACTGAAAAGGAAAGAGCAAGCTAAGTTGTAGGTTATCATACTTAGTTGGAGTAGGGGTCTGTCTTTAAATTCAGAAAAGCAAACAGAAGGCTCTTTCACTTTTTTTATAGGAAAATATAAGAATTAAGATTGTTCTCTCTCAAGGGCAATCTTTCAAACGTAATAAAAAGCCAGAACTAAAGCAGCTGTAATCAGTCATCCAGTTCTTACTTTTCTACTCATCTGACAGGAATTACAGCATGCCAGACCCAAGGTCTTTATAACCCAAGAGAAGGCAAACAAATGGAGATCAAATACTTCATGCCCTGATAACCACTATTAGAGCTTTTTGATACCATGAATATACTACCAATAGAGCTTATTGATGCCACTGATAGAGCTTTCCACCAGAATCTCCAAGTTGTTCAAATTGCATTTGTGCCTTTATGTTTCTCATAAAGGAAGAATCTGAAGGGATGATTTCCCAGTGAATCCATAAATGAAAGTCTTTCCAGAGAAAGATGAACACCAGTAATGATGGAAGAAGTTTTTGTATATGTGTTTTTTTTTTTTTTTTTCCCCCCTCTTTTTTAATTCAAGAAGTCATCTGAACATAGAGACACATTTTATGTAGACTTACCTTTAAAGACATTCTCAGACTATGACTTTGGAGCTGCAATTGGACTAATCTCTTGATTATTACTTTCTGGCCCTGCTAGCCACACTGTTTCTAATACAGACCAGGATGCTGTTGGCCTTCTTGGCTGCCTGGGCACAAGCAGGCTCATGTTCAGCCAGCCTTCAGTCAGCACACCGAGGTCCTTTTCTGACAGGCAGCTTTTCCAGCCACTCTTCCCCAAGCCATTGGTCCATTCCACTATAAGTTATGGTTTGTATTCCCTCTCTAGTAGTTCAGAATATTGCAACTTAAATACTTTTTCCACATCTGTATAATTGAGTTTGCCTCCTGTGAGCATTAAGAACCATGTTAATTTTCTAATAGATGGTTTTCTTCTGTGTAGCTTTCATCTATCTTTGACCTTGTGCTATTGAGACTTTATTTTTGGTCTTTTATAAATAGCTGGAAGGTTACTGAACTTAATGTGAACTACTGTAAAAGAAGGGAGGAGGGGGGACGCTTTCAATCTGCCGCTTTTCATCAGACATTCTTCAGTTCATAGCAGGTCCACCAGGCAAAGGACTCTCTTAACAATATTGTTCTTCTTTTGTCATCAGTTGAAGAACAGCTTTTGTTTTCCCGTCTTTGAAACTGTTGATAATGAATTCCATAGGTAGAGCTAGGAAGAGAGAGAGCTGTGTCTCAGCTAAAGGTGAACACTCTTAATACACCAGTATCATTAAGCTTTCTTAATGTCTGTGAACAACGGCAAAGTGTCCTGTTTTAAGAAGTCTTTTGGTTCACTGATAAATGTTCGTTAAAACTGAGTAAGATAATATTTAGAACAGCTTTGCTTTTACAGTAATAACATACTGAAAATAGTAATTCTGCAAAATGTACATATTTTCCTTCTAAGAGCAATTTTAATATTTTTCATATTAAGGCTCAATTTTCAAAATTCAGTTGGAATTTAGTTTTAAAAATTGATTATTTCCTTAAATACAGTGTGAGTTTGCATGTATTTGCAAGTTTTGTGTTTCATAAACTTTGCCTATATAAACACAATTATGTTGGAATAATCCGGCTTAGGTGTTGAACTTCTCTTACTTCCCCAACATATTTATTATTACCCAAGTAGAGATGTCTGTATTATTCTTTCTTTCTTTTTCCAGTAGATAATGTCCATTACATTTTTATCACCACAGTATTAAACTAAGTGTAGTTGGCTAAAAAAATGAACATGACCTTTAGTGAAGGTGTAGTTTTCAGTACTTTAACTTGAGTGATCTTAGGGTGTTTTAATCCAGACTTATTCAAGACTTGATAAACTGTTGTGTTTTGAAGGAGATAGGTGGTGTATCTGCCCAACTAACAACATCAAGAAGAGAACTGTGTATTCTTAAAGATCCCATTGGTGGCTTTGGGAAGACAAGATGAATTTCTCTGTCTTTGGTCTAGAAAAATTACTAGGTAGATTTCCTTTTGGCAGTAGCCTTTGGGTGTGTATCTACTGAACTGGAAAGGAGAAGGAAAGAAGTTCTATTAGAGATTTCAGCAAAAGTATTTCACGGTAGGAGGTGATAAAATCAGACTGATGTGCATAATGAAACAGTATCATGCGGAAATGCTTGATTAGGTCTGAAAACTTAGTAGTCTTCTCATGTGAGCAGAGCAGTCTGTCCAACTGCAAGAGTAGCAGAAGGAAAGCTACACGTGATTTAGAATCGGACAGATGTTCCTGTATTGTTGCCAAAACTTGTGAATCTTGACTGTGACTGGTTGGAGAAATTTTGAAGGCAAACCTTTTAGAAGAATTGATTTCACTGAAATATATTAGTTTATGCTAGTGTGTCAAATTCTTATTTTCTATTCTTCTCTTTGGTTGTCTATCCACATTTTATTCTAGTCTCTGCTTGCTCTTGCTCACAGAGCATTTATGTAAAGGATAAAATGATGCATTATTGTTCATCTTTTGTCAGTTACCTTTATTGTTATATGGGGGCGGGGTGGGAAAAGTGAAAAAAGCTTGTGTATATCCACTTTCATATTATGCTCTTCTGCAACAGCTGCTTAGTATTTCTAGTTCTGGTCTTAGAAATACATCTTAATATCAACTCTTACGCACTTAAAAGACTCTAAACAGCTGATTTTGCAGGTGGTTGATTGCTGTTAGTCTTTCTAATTTTGCATCTTAGAGCAGAAGGGTAGAACTGTGACTGCTTTGTTTTGTTTTCCCTAGCTTACCTATTGTTATATTTCTAGTGTTAGCTAATTACTTGTGCATGTTAGGATTCGCAAAGGAAATTGCAGCTTACTAACTTCATTTGGTTTTTGCTTCAGGAAAAGCTACCCACACCACTTACATCCCTATGAACTGTAAGAATGAAAATTAATGGTAAAGGCTTGGGCCTGCATGTTTCTTTGATATGATGGCTCTTTGAGGGTGGTTTTTTTGGGTTTTGTTGTTTTTTTTTTTTTCCTTTTTTTTAACTAAATTTGGGGATCAAATAAAGTTAATCTGGTTAATCATTTGAAATGCTAAAAAAGTCAAATTACTAAATTATAAACACAGATGGATGCAATTAATTATGCAGAAGTAGTTAAGATAGAATAATAGCCAACAGGTAGCCAAGTGAGGACTTTAGTTTTATCTTGACTTGAGTGATGCTTGGCCGAAATACAAACTTTCTGCATGTAATACAATGTTGAAACTTTTACTCTTTGTCCAATGTGGTTTTGAAAGCATGTTAAAGCATGATTTTATCACCATATCTAAAAGGTCTAGTGTAGACAAGCAAGGCCAAATGCACTGTTAGTGCATGTTAAACTTAACAAGTAAAAGCTCTATACTGCAAAAGATGAGATTTGGGCTTGGTTATGCATGTCTAGACCAGCTTTTAAATGGTAGTTGGGAAGGGATAGTCATGGCACAGTACAGAGTTCAGGTGTACGAACACCTGGGTTACTTGCCTTTTGCAGCTTTAATGAACCAGGAATTCACTGTTGCTAATAGCATGTCAAGCTACATAAAACAGTTTTGTCTTGAAGCAGATGTCAAAAGGAAGCTGTATGTTTAATAGCTTCATTGCACGTGCCTCTTCAGCTAATGCGTTAAGAGACACCATTTCATATAGTAATGTCTGGTCAGATCAATACTTGGAGCTTTGGTCTGTAGGTGGGAGTCGTGGTTTGCAAGCTGTCTATCCTTCATGTAGTACACAAATTATTTGTGCAAGTTAGTTAACTACTAGGGTATTGTTCCTTGTAGTTGTAGTCTGTGTTTTGCCAAGTCTTTTACATTTGAAATAACTGCTGTAGAGAAGACTAGGGAACAGAGGTGTTACTTTTTGTGTTTGAGGACTTCTAAATACAGTGAAGATGCTGTCTGCTGTCTACTAGAGCAGTTAAAAGATTAAAATGTCAACAGTTGTTATTTTTTTCTGCACTTAAAGTAGCTCTTATTTACTGGTGACTGTTCTGCAAATGGCCATCATTTGGGCAATACTTATGTTTTTTAATGATGTCTTTATTTTGACAACACAGTGACTTGTTAATGTTGCATTTATGATACTAATGTAGGGCACCCTTACTGAATAACTTGCACATTTGCTTTAAGCAAGCTGCCACATTGAGTGTTGGTAGTGTCGTATACTTTGTTCATTTCATACACCATTTTGAACTTACCCCTTTTGTTTTAATTTAGGACTGTTAGCATCTCCACAATCAGCACCTGGAAATTTAGACACGGGGAAGAGTGGAGAGGTTAAAGGTACTGGGACAGGAGGAAGCAGAGAAAATAGCACGGTTGATTTTAGTAAGGTAAGTAACCTTAATGTTTAGCACAAAATAACTATGCAAAAAAAAATGCAGTTGTAACTTCCCTCTTATTTACAACTAAGAAATGTATAGGTACACATGTGTAGGAGTGTACACAAGACATACATACTGAGCTGTAACTTGTATGTACAAGTGCCACAATACGGTGTAGGCTGAATGTGTCAAATATATGTGAAAGCCCTCCCAGTGGGACTGAACTTTGTTTCGTTTGATCTTTTCATTATGGTAACTTCAGGAGTGCAGTTGCTGTACTTCTCATGCGGAGGGAGGTATTTTCAGATTTGCTATAAGGACTGATAAAAACAGTATTATAGATAGTGTTGTAACATTTTCTCTAGGACAGACTTTCTGGGATTTTTTGTGAAGACGGCTTTGAAAGGAAATTTGTTTTGTATGTTTTATGAGTTTGCTGTAGAAAAGTTGTTATTGTGCATCTTAATCATTAGGAGCATACAGTACCACTTTCTGAAGGAAATCTTGTGTCAGTACTGTAAATCCTTTGTATTTCTTTCATAATTTTAATTTTCTGGACAAGTTCTATCTGTGAAACACTAAGAAAATTGGTTAATTATGCTTAAGAAAAGCTAAGTTACACTGTAGTTCAGATCTAATCATGGCAGGGGCCATATATTCCTGCTCCTTGGTCTCAGATTTTGTTTTTGCTTGACGCGTCCTTCTGTACACCTGCCTTGTCTCCTGTTGGGCAGGAGTCAGCCTCCTGGCGCTGTAGTTGTGGCACACTTGGTGTGGGACTCAAGAGGCCACCCGTAAGTTCTCTAGATAGCCATGTAACTGGTGCTTGCATTTATGTGAACAGAGTTCATGTGCTGTACCATGTTCTAATGCTCTTCTATAATTACTTACAGAAACAAATGTCAGTATTTTCAGCCATCGTATTCTTCATGGATGAAGACAAACATACAAATTATATTTCAAAATTATGACCTATTTGAAATACACAGCTGTGAAACAACCACTTGCATTCTAGAAACCATGTGTAGTTACATGAACTCTCCTTAGTTAATTTCATACGTAGATTTTATTATGTCCTATCACAGAATGTTTTCATGAGGAGCAATATTAGAAAGGTGGTTTTACAGTTTGGAGTCTTCTAGAATATGGTAGGTAGTAATAATTCTAACTAATAGAAAACAGTTTTTTAGTTGGCTGCCTGATATTTTCTAAATATGTTTGTCTTTTCTGTACTATGGGATACATAATTTGCCTTTGTAGCATAGATGTCTAGTAAATACTGATAAACTTATGTACGGGAATAAACACTATTTTCATCTTTGTATGAATAGGTTGATATGAACTTCATGAGGAAAATACCTGCAGGAGCAGAAGCGTCAAATGTGTTAGTGGGAGAAGTAGACTTTTTAGAAAGACCTATTATTGCTTTTGTGAGGCTCTCCCCAGCTGTGCTTCTCTCAGGTCTCACAGAAGTTCCAGTTCCTACACGGTAAATAACTGCTTGGAAAGTATGGCTTTAGTTACACAAGATGATAGTAATATTTAAGATCTCAAGAAGTTATACCTTTTTATGCAGACTGTATTAAGCTCAAGAAATGTAAACTTCTGTTAAACATGATGTCAGTCATTTGATGCCAAATTTAAAGGACTGAGATCCACCCTAAAGTCTCTGAGTGCTTTAAATGTATATAATGATGCTGTCTTAAACAAGTGCAGAAGCTGAAACTGATAGTTGACCTGGAGTAAAAGCAGTGAATTTTCCAAGCATGTGTTGCCATTTTAAATATCAGCATGAAGATTGCTATAGATCCCTTCAGCATGGCACAGAGTGGCCAAGTGGGAAAGAGTCTACGAATTCTGAAAGTCTGTCTAATTTGAAACTATGCTCATTGTATAGAAATATTCTGTATATGAATAACCTCAGTGGTGGAAAAACTTATTTTTTTCAATTACATGCTAAAATCTACATGGCTAACACTGAGGTAACCAATCTGCAGCTAATATATTGAATTGGTTTTCAGTCTGCAATATGCTATCCTTCCTGATGCACCCACCGTCATCCCACCAATATCATGGGTCTCACAGTCTACTGTGGGTGATTTACCATAGATCATCAAACATCAAAATGCAGCTCCCATGATAAAGATGGCAGGTTGTTTTGTCAGTCATCATAGAGGGCGTTTCATTTTCTGTGCACATGGATGTATTGGTCTCTTCTGTGGTATTTGGCGTAAATTTGTACATTCATGTCTTTTGGTGGTTTTCTTTTTAATATTTTAAAATTATCAGTGCTTGTTTTGTAATTTTCAATTTATACGCTCTTATTGAAAGGCAAAAATAATTTTGGCAAAGTTCTATGAATAGACAGGAGAATATTCAAAGACTAGTTGCTCATAATGTTTTGTGGGAAGTTCCATAGTTTCTGCATGCAGATTATCATACTAATGTAACTAAAATTATCCTGTCCTAAATTTATCAGAATGGTTTAGACTTGCAGATTTGGAATAGCATACTTGATTCTAAAGATGCAGTTTCCGTTTCAGGTAGGACAGTCACCTTGCAAAGGAAAGATAACATTGAGCTTTTTGTACTGTATGGGGAAAGAAGGCACTACTTTAAGTAATTAGAAATTTTATTTTCATGGAGTATAGGAAGGTCATGAAAACAATTATGGATGTTTGCTGCTTTGTATCCTTTTGAATTTATACGATACTAATCCTGTTTGGTGGTGTAATAACTGTTACTCTGATTGGAAATGGAGACTGTTAACATACAGTGTGACCCACACCCAGTTTGAATTCCCTTCCCAAAATTTTGCTTTTTACCTTCTTAGGTATTCAAAATACAGACTCTCTTCAACTGACACAGAACCAGGATATGTCTATATGACTATGCCCAGTGTGTTTCTTGAAGTACATCAATGTATCTGTTGTGTGATGAGCCCAGTCACAGCAAGTAAGACAGATTTAACTCCCGTGAAAGAGATGATCAATCATTAGAGAGGCTAGAGCAGGTCATAAAGTTCCTGGGCCCTCACTAAAAAAGTCTATGCCAGTGGTAATGTCAGAAAGGCTTATAATTTGGAGGAAATAACTATTGAGACTTGGATTTCTACTACGTATCAGGCATTATAAGAACTTGAAAAATTAGGCTTAATTAGGAAGATTTTGGAGTAATGTTGTTTCAGGATTCGAGTTCCTTCCATTAATGACTTTGAGGCCAACCTTTTCTTAGTCTTGCAGCAGTCTTTAAGATCTGGAATGGTGAAGAGGATTTTCACTTCACTACTAAATTTTCTCTAAACATTAGTTCAAAAAAACCCTCTTGAGTATGTTCAATTGAGTCAGCTGTATTCTTGATTGCTCTTTGCACAGGTTTTTGTTTTTGTTGCTGGGACCAGCAGGAAAAGCTCCACAGTACCATGAAATTGGAAGATCAATAGCAACACTTATGACAGATGATGTGAGTGATATATTTTAAACACTTGTGATTAAAGAAGTCTATAATAATGTGCTTACCAACTCTTTTTAATTAAAATACTCTGGAGTGCAGGGTTAAAAACACCCTACCCCCCAAACTGGTTACGTAAGTTTACAGCGTTCCATTTATTTCTTGTGTTAGTGAACTAGATAATGGTCAATTAATTTTTCCTCTTGCCTTTCTTGAAGAAATCCTAGATGTATTTCTGAAAAATAATTGTAGCTTTGGTGTATAGATTTCACGTTTGTCTTAAATTAGGAAATTGAACTATTAAATGGAACTGAGCCTGCTATGAATCTCCTGTGTTTCAAAAAAGGACAGCAAACTGCCCAAGTGTTCTGGACAGTAAGTTTAAGAATGTGATTGAGTCATCGGAGATCTCTTTTGAAACAAAGTGATGGCAAATAATTAAAATTAGGATTTTACTAGGCATCTGAAGTCATATGCTTAGCCCCGGTGAATGGTTTTGAAGAGCCCCAGGGGAATTTGAACTTCTAAAGACTAATATGATCTTACTGAGCAAAATTAGAGTGTTTTAATTCTGACTTCCCATTGAGCACCACCTACTGAGTTGCTGATAATTATTAGGGCTATCAAGCAGAAATTCTAAGGTTTCTTTAGAGCAGTTTAAAGTTGGAAATGTAAACCAGAAACTGGTCATTTTACAACTGGCTTCTAGTCTGTTAATACGGTACTTGTACAGTGTGAGAACTGAGTATTAAAAGCTTTAGTTGCCGTTTCTAATTTTTAAGGTAGCTCTTAATGCAAAAGTATGCAACTAAAGTAAAAGCCTAAGCTTTGAGGACCTTTAAAAATTTTCCATGCCTTTTAAAAAATAGTGAAGTGTTCCTTGTAATCACATCTTCTTTCAAAAAATCAAACCACCACCAGTTTCATAATTTCTTTGTGTAGGTTTTCCATGATGTTGCCTATAAAGCAAAAGACCGAAATGATTTGTTGTCAGGAATTGATGAATTTTTAGACCAAGTGACAGTCCTGCCTCCAGGAGAATGGGATCCATCTATACGAATTGAGCCACCAAAAAGTGTTCCTTCCCAGGTAATGATACAAAAACATGCACATAAATTGTGTATTGAATATATACTTTAGTTAGAGTATAAGGAGAGTCTCCACATTTGGGAAGAAAAAGTGGATTGTCCATCTAAGTAAAAACCAAAACAATCAGAGAAACAAAAAAAGTGGTAATCCATTTCCTTCTATACTTTTAAGTAAGTTGTATTTACTATATTTCCTTTCATAATACTGAAATGAGTTTCTGTGAGATCTAGGAGAATTGGTCAGAAATTTTTCCTTATTGCATGCTATAAACTTGATTATTAGTCAAAGGATGAGCAGCAAGAATATTGTAATTCTTCTAAGAACTTTTATTTGCGTACAGCTTTTATTGAAATGTTGTAATGTGTATTGGCTAGCATATAATGTTCACAGAATGTTTATGAATTAGATTAAAAACTGGATCATATTGCTCAGTTGTGGCACAAGCTTAGAATTGGAGCCAGGCCAAAGCTGAACCTCAGAGGGACTCTGATTTGTTCCCTCACTTCTTCTTCGCAACTGAGGGGAATTACTGCTGCCAGGATCAGAAGTGCTCTTGATTCAGAAGGTTGACGTTGTTGAATCCAGGGGTGGTTTAGGGGTGTGGGTGGAATGGAACGGAATGGGTGACAGCAGCGTAGTCTGTTCATGAATAGCCTGAAGCTACCACTTGTTTCCAAAATAAGCAGGGCTCAGGGCTTTTTTGCAAAGCAAGCTGGGCTGAGAAATTTATGAGGAGCTCTGTGGGCAACTTGCTCAATAGGGTAGTGACTTCTTGTTTATACCGGAATGACTTCTTACTTGCACTTCAGCTAAACACTGTGTATGTCAAAAAGTGAGGTCAGTTCCTGTTGGAAGCTAGAGGCCTCTTCTGTGGAAGTGATTTGGGTGGGGGGAAAAGAAACCTAAAAATTTCTAGGCAAACATGGTTGAGCCTCTACTGTGTTTTGAAAAGGTAGTTTTTTTCATCATGTCTCAGGGTCATATTTCTTGTAGAAAGAGGAAAGATAGGGTTGTGCAAGGTATTACTAGTAAGAGCTTTTGGGGAGTTTTGTACAGTTCTAGTTGTCTGTACTCAAGATGACTTTGGCAAATGGAGGTCTGCTGAAAAGCTTGGAACATGATAAAGGTTTGGGAGGCATAGGGTCTCTGCATGCTGTCTTTGAATTATACTTCTTAGTGTAAAGGCACTCTGAAAGTATGGTATCTTTCTTTTCTTTCCCCTCCACCTGTACCGCCCCCAGGAGAAAAGGAAGGCACCTAAATTTCCAAATGGATCTACTCCTGCAGGAGAAACTCTCAAAGAAGAAGGCCATCATGCTGGACCTGAGCTTGAGAGAACTGGAAGGTGTGTTCACTTTCCTAAATACATAAATATAAAGAAATAAAAGTAATAAACCTTCACAGTTTTTAATGGTGACATTTGAACATGAAAAAATAATGGTGTAAGTGTCAGAGCGCATCCCTTTTCCTTTTCAAGTGTTGAAATCTTGCCTATAAATGCCAATCCGCTTAAAGCATTTTCAAGCCTGTGGCAATGTTTCTCAACACATTTGCGAAGGATTTCATAAATAAGATGCTGCCTAATTTAACTAACTGACTTTAAGAGTTTGGTTTTGTTTTAATTGTCAAGAGTATGCAATTATCATAATCGTAGCAGGAATGTACAATTTTCAGTATTGGGCTAGGTACTAAAAATTTCAATTTCAATTTGTTTTTTTTAAATATGTATGAAATAGAACATCCAGGGATATAAAGGGGAAAAAAATACTTTGATATTGGTTATGTTTTGGATTTGATCAGGTTTCTTTTAAGTCTAAACTAAAATTGAAGAAATTTCTTTCAGTTGACTTGCATTGTTATTCCCAGTTAATTCTGAAATACTTCCTAAGAAAGCCCAACATTGGAAATATCTAGTTAAGATTAAAACTTAGTATCTCATATGAGAGTACTGATTAAATCAACTGAGAAATTCTGAAAAATACATACAATGATGTTATCTGCAAAATAATGAACTTCCAAATGAAATGCATCTTTCTCATACCTTTACAAGGACTTTACACCACTTGTGTTGATTTTTACTATTTTGGACTTGTTATATTTACCTTTTGCTGTTTTGCAGACAGCATGTGGAGCTGAGAGGTTAATTTCTGCCCACAGTTATTATTAGATGAGACTCTTGTTTTTCTTAGGAATGGAATATTAAATATTTTTTTTATAATTCAAAATAAAATCTTTGTTTGTTTTTGTAGGTGCAAATTATACCTAACATTTTGGAGTCTTGTAAATTTTTGGGAAACTGACAAAAGCTTTTTAATTTCTAGTGACTAATTTACTCGTTTGAACTGACATATGTTTGATTTTTGTTTTTCCATTTTAGCATATCTCTGTACTCCAGGTGAAAACACTGTTAAAAATAGTAGACCTAAATTTATTTATGGATCTAACCATATGCATGTAGAGAATTTGAATCATCTTAGTGGAGTAGTAATATTGAAATGTGTCAATACAGTGGTCTTGGTTGAGGCTTAGCACATTTCTCTTGTTCATTCTTTTGAATGTTGTAAAACAGATTTGACTTAAAGCATTACTTTAAGCATAAAAACACTTGCAAAGATATTTTTTCAGTATCTAGCCCATACACAAAAATACCTAGCCAGCTTTTAAAAATGTGGATAACCTGCTTGATTATATTTAGAATACTACTGAAATGGAATAGATAAGATTCTCATTTATATTTTACACTGTTATGATTTAATCTGGATTACGAAATAGCTAATTTGTGCTGGCAGTAGGCACTGGCAGTCATGTGTAGCCCATAGTTTTGAACTAGCTAGAATCCTCTAGTGTACAGTTTGACGAGTTTCATCTCACCTATTTAGGCTTTTTGGTGGTTTGATACTTGACATCCAAAGGAAAGCACCTTTTTTCTTGAGTGACTTCAAGGATGCATTAAGCCTGCAGTGCCTGGCCTCGATTCTTTTCCTATACTGTGCCTGTATGTCTCCTGTAATCACTTTTGGAGGGCTCCTGGGAGAAGCTACACAAGGCAGAATAGTGAGTACAAAGAATGGTAGTGGCCAGGCTTTTAGACCTTCAGAGGCAAGTCACTGTGTGCATTTGTCTCATTTATTTATACTTGTATTTGAAGAATTTACCCACAGCACTTGATTAGCCTGCCCCAGAGCAGATCTTCCCCAAAAGGTAATTGCTGTGGAAAATGTGGGGAACCCATGTGAACAGGAGAAGATGCACAGTGGAGGTAAAAAAAATGTTTATCCTGCCTTATTGGATGAATGGCTTTCATGACTTGAGAAAAGGCTTGTATTGCCTTCTTTTTGGCTACGTAAAATAATGAATAGCAGTAAAGGTGCACCATCCCACTAGGCCTACTTTAGGCAAAGTCAGAAGCTCAAGGTGGATAGCCAAGAACATGTACTGGCCTTGAGTAGTAGGCCTATGAGGATGATAATGCCTGCCGTGTATGAGTAGCAGTCAATTGTATATTTAAGTAATGGACACAATGTGCATATGCTCTCACTAATGGTATGCTGTTAACTATAAAGTGGCTAAGGTTTATGAGCAGAAAATACTCTTCATTCTAAATCATAGAATCATAGAATAGTTAGGGTTGGAAAGGACCTTAAGATCATCTAGTTCCAACCCCCCTGCCATGGG